>VCRD01001828.1:79329-90356 GCA_006783055.1 Trinorchestia longiramus
TGTTGCTGCTGCTGCTGTTGCTGCTGCTGCTGTTGCTGCTGCTGCTGTTGCTACTGCTGTTGCTGCTGCTGTTGCTGCTGATGATGATGGTTCATGATCAGCGCTCTTGGATGGCCAAATATTTTGTAGGCATTTAATCATCTACTTTCCTCACAACACTTCAGAAATTTGACAATACTGATTTGTCCAGAGCTATCAGCATATCTCAAACTACAGGGTGTCTCAAAAAAATGTACTCACCCTTTAACCGTTGCTAACATGCTGTCTTCTTTGTGTTGCAGGTGTGAGGTTCGAACCTTTGCGAACATGATTCTTTAATCACATTTAATCATTTAATCATTCAATTCATTCATAATCCTATTTTTATAATTCGAATTTTTCTATACCGCTATTTTTTACTTGTAGTTGTACATTTGGTTAGTCTGATGATTTTACAATTGACAAAGATTTTTTTAGTCGTAAAATCTGAATAAGGGGGAGTCGGCTGTTTTTTCGCTTATCATTTTTCTTACGTTTCTGATGTATGTTCATCATATTTTCATTTCAGAGAAATCAATCATATTTTTTGAATATGCTTTATGCAGAATTTAATGTCCCATGGTACTGATGACATAAACGTTTCTGCGACCAAGTGCTGTTCAGTTTCGGTGTTGTGTCTATTTGTGTTATTTCTTCCTGGAATACCTGAATATCTACTCCGTTCTGTCTTTCTGCGCACAAAATTGACGTCATTTACTTTACTCTTCTGTTTTCGCAGAAAAATTTCTTCCCAGTCGAATCACTCGCATGACTAGGTCTGTAGGTGACGCTTGCTGCTGACCGCTGTTAATGTCCGTGGTATCGTCAATCAGGTAATTTATTGAACATCTGTTCTTGGTACACAAAGTAATCATTACTTGGTTGTTAAGCCAGGCATGGACAAGCACTACGAACTGTGTATTGGATCAGTTGATAGTAGACTTTACTGCAGTGAAGAAGCAACTTGACTAGTGGAACGTGGTGTCTTAGTTTTACTAGGCAAATACTCAAAAAAATGCGTGATAAATATCACAATGTGATAAAATAGAACCACATACCAATAGCAATTTCACTTGAAAGCGTCTTTTGAGTTTTAATTTCAAATGATGTTATTCTCGAATCCATAATTCAACTTGGAAACGTTAAGTCGTTCAGGGTACGACAGTCTGGCTTTAATAAAGTAAGACTGATTAAGCTAAAATGGAGATATTGCGTTTTTGATTTCAAAAAGTTCAATTTCTGTTGTCTTCTTAATATGTTTGTATTCACAAAGAGATAAATTTGAACTGCTAGTTGTTTAATAATGTGTTCAGTGAAATTATTTAATAAACTGCCGTCCACACTGTAATCACTTTTGCTGACAAGGGAAGTAGGCATTTAATCGAAAATATAATTTATTTAAGTTTTAGTGAAATTACTTCCTATATATTGCATTGTTTCTCATTGTGTGCATGATATGACAATCTTACAATCCAATGCCAAGTGTATCAGCAGATGTGAAGAAAATAATGTTCAACGAATGCTTGTTTCCCAAATTCTTACACCAGAAGTACCAGTAAAAAGAATTGGAAAAATCACACAATTGGGATTAATATTATTATTTAATTTTGGAGGAGATTCTAACTATCATTAAAAGGTTTACGCCACTATCCCAATTTTTATTATCTGTGAGAATGATTAAAATAATAATGGTCCTTAACCATGAACCATAAACAGTAAATTGAAGCGTAGTTTTTGCGTTGAAAAAAACTGCTGAATTTCAAAAACAATTAAACTGCAAGTTTATATAAGGCCTGATCTTACATTTAAATCGGTCTAACTTGTCATCTGCACCTCTTGTTTTGTGGGAGTTGTTATTAAATTCATCAAATTTACTCAGAACTACCGAGGGTTGTCTTTCACATACAAGTGTTCACACATCATATCCATTTCATGAAGAAAAACGATCTAAATTTTTTATTTTTTATTTATTTTTTAATGTTAGTTGTTACCATGGCTGCAGATTCGTAGAAAAATGTTCACAGCTCAGTTCTAACCAACGACGCACATCTGTAATTAACTTTATTTTGCTCTACTTAAAATTTTATTTCCTGTGTTTATTTTATTTACTCCATTAAGCTTTACACACAGATTCTATCAGCCCAATCTGTAACTCGTTGCATTAATATCTGTTGAATGACTGCCTAATGTAGTTTATAGTTGGAAAGCCAGCACTTCGATAGCAGTCCACTCTGACTGTAATAAGAATAGTTCTCTGGTATTTTGTCCCTAGATCAGGAGTGTATCCGTCGTATGAACAGAATGAAGAGATTGTATTTCAGAGAAAGAAAAGGGAGCTCGTCAGCTATCTTGTTTTCAAAGTTTTTTGTGTCAAGTGTCATGTATGAGAGTGTAAAGTATGAGAGCGAGTATGGGCTTTGCATTATCAAAGTTTTCTGTATTATTTTATCGGTATCGAACCACTATGGAATGTGTGACACAGTTCGCTCACTGAAATACCCTTGATTTACTTTGGTCACTTAGAATTAATTGAGTTGTTTCTCTTTGGTGATTGAGTTGGAATGACTGGGAGTATGTGAATTGATTGATTGGTAGAGTTGGGAAGTAGATTCGGTTCTGTCGTGGCTTTAACGATTTAATTATCAATGACTAACAGTAGAAACGAGCAGGTCTTTTTTCGTAAACAACTGTAAAAACTCGAAAGCGAAGAAATCTGAGAAGCTGCTACGTTTCTGCTAATTAATATACTCATGAGTTAGAAATTCTGCAACGGTTTATAATATTACGTATGAATTTTATGATTTTTATGAAACGCTATAAAACAATGTTTGTTAATTGAATTGACTCTTGCATATTAGTAAAGTGGAATGAAAATTCATGCAAGATTACACTTTATATGATTTTACCATGAGCAGCCCTAAATTCAGAACTTTTTGCTTTCCCTTCCACTCTGCAGCTCAGGTGAATTGTCAGACATATTCATGGAAGCATCAGAAACTTTGAAACTGAAGTCTGAAATTCCAGCATGCCAAGGTGGCAGAACTCGAGCTGGCTTGCCTAATAAATCAATAAACTGGACAGGGTTTCCTTTTCTGTAGTGATTGGTGTACGAGCTTTTGAAGTCAGCATCTGCATTCACACATCTATGATGAATCTAAAATATACATTGCAATGCTTCATTCTACTTTTCGGATCTTAAGCTGATACCAAATTACTTTTGGTGAATTAACGAATGAAAAGTTTATACTTAACGAATTTACGTGATATTTTATCATTGTGATGGCACAATAAATATGACCGTAGTTTTCACACTCGTACATTATCTAGTGAAATCTACATCAGATATCTTATTCCGTGTTTTTTTAAGTTTTCAGTTTAGTTTTCTTTATTTTGATACTGCATTCAGAACTTAAGTAGACAGTAGTTACATTCGGTAACGGTGGCTTACTGAAATTTTACGAAAACTGAAAATTGAAGGTCGTATTGAAAAGACACACAGACGGTGCATGATGAAATCCTTATTTTACTAGTTTTCCTTCGACATTGTGGTCGTGGCGAGTTTTCAGGAATGCCGCCAGCGAAGACGTCTTTTACGTGCAAACCTACAAGTGTTGTGCTTCCTATTCTTCTTGTGCCGGGGAATTTTCACACGTAACCCTGTGTTCCTACCGAAATTTCAAAGGAAGTAGTTTTCCGCAGCTGATAGGTCATTCATTTCTTTCATTTCCCTCGTGTTGGTCTTGAATTCAGATAAATTGTTCACTTTAATCGAATTTCTATGTCCTTAATTTTTTTTCTACTTCAAATTGTTTAAATCTTCGAATTAATTTCTCGTTCTGGTTTAGAAACGCCATCACTGGAGCTGTGGCGGTGAAACTCTTCATGACATCACTTTTCTAATTAACTTCATTAAAAAAAGGTTTGTGCAGTTCTACTTAATTTTAATTGCACTTTTCATCGTATTTTTCAGAAATAATTATGGACGTGGTGTGTTTCCACAAATCTCTTCCTAGTTTAGTCTCAACACTTGGCATTATTCATCATTTTAACAACATTTAACCATAATGTCTAACTTCGGTCGGGGGGCAAATAAACTAAAGCCCAAGATGTCTTTTATTATGGTTGCCCCGGCCAGTGCAATGCATATCAACGATTCCTCGAACGTAAGTGCACAAAAGAACCAAGGTGACGAGCTTCCACCCAAAACTGCTGTTGGTGCTGTGAAGAACATGCGGCGCTACTCAACGAGCTCTGTGATAGACATAAATAGAAGTCGTGCTGGCACAATGCCGAAACGTCGACATGATTCCTCACCACCAACTCTGCATGACAATAATGTTGTTGACATGCTTCTTCCAGCCCTGAAAGCTCCCACAGCATGGCTCTATTACATGAAAGTACGTCCTCTGCTCATTGATGTATAATTTTAAAAAATGGATTTTATACGGAGCTTTTTTCGCCCAAAGCTTGCAATTTTAAAGTTTTGTCTTTATCTTATACCCAAACTTTATTTTCTTCGCTGATTGTTGTAATAATTCTCTTTTCTTTTTGTAAGCATGTTTTTCCTCTGCTAGTGTACTTTCTTGTTTTTAAAAACAGCGAATTTTAAATCATCGTTTAAATCAAGTATGGAAGGATGAGTAGATTTTTTTTATGAAATAGTCGTGTTTTACAAAATAGTCACACCTATATTTTACTTGTTTGAATAGCTTTATTTTTCCTGAAATTTGATCAGCCCTTGCGTACCCACCTTGATTCTCTCTACATGCGCGATATCTCTGAAGTTAATAGCCCTTGCATAACAACGCACTTATCACAGATGCAGAATTTAGAAATTTAAAACACAAGTCCTATTGCTGAGCACGTGCGATCGTTTTAAACTCGGTGTTTCTCAAAGTTTATTGAATTGCTGCCCTTTTAGGACAATATTTTATTTTTCACAGCCCCCTAATGATTATATTACTGCATATTATGCTGTAATATACGCCCCACATTCAAGGTGTACTCTCGTACCGCCTCCTTACATTTCCTCGACGCCTCCAGGGGGGCGGTACGTACCACTTAGAGAAACACTGGTTTAGATGGAACTGGTTAATACTTCGTACATTTGACTGCAATAACTTCAGCGTTACTTAATATGATGACTTACGCTTGACCTTACACATCATGCATCCATTAAATCGTTCCGGTTTGATGCGACCTAAGGCATTCAGTAATCTTCTGAGAAATACGTGCACAAAATCATCGATGAATCTTGGCACTTAGTTCTTCAAAAGCGTGAAGGTTAAGCCCACAGCGAGGAACTCAATGAACATTTCTGTATTCAAAGGATTTAGTTTGAATACGTAGGGCTCTCACTAGATATGTTGATTTATTCCTGTCCCGACCACTATTACGTTTACAGAATATTCTCACGTGAGAACTTATCACTCACGCTACCTGGGCTTTGAGGTTTCGTGAGCTTTGATGCTGTTCAGTTGTGCAGTTCCATTTCTGAGCTTCAAACTATAATTGGTGTACCTGCTTTATGAATGGTTTTCTATATTAGTATTGAAGGTGGTGGTCTAACTAATTTTTATCTTTATATGCAAACAAGTACGAGCTCGTAAATGTACTAAAATGTACACCATGTAGCGACTTAAGGTTTATTCTACCTGTGAAACTGATGAAGTTCTTGGACCCGAATGGTTTTAGGTAAATTTTCCTGCAATGAGATGAATTGAAAGGGAGTACGATGCACCGTAACCCAGGGAAATAGCAACTCTCATTGGTTCCTTAACTCACCGCGGAGTCAAGGGTGCGTGTTCACGAGTCTATTATTTATTCAGTTGTTTTACTTGACCTTTCTCATTTCTCCTAGTTGGTCTCTCACTGTTGGTTTTGCTAATTTTTCCCTCAAGTATTGCCATTTTTGGGTTTGATTAACCAATTGATTCCTGAAAATGTTTATAATAACAATTGTAATAAACAATGATGCTAATTTTTCCTTTTGTTCTAATAGCGGAAGTGAAAGTTTCTTGCAGGCACTTGTAAATATATTGAAAGTTAGTGCGTTCATTTCTCATCTGTTGGTTCATTCAAATTGCTCTGAGTTTTATTTTGTTTTCTTCAGCGAGATCTGAAGTGCGTTAGAGGAGCTGTAGTGCGTCGATTATTTGGATGATGTGAATCTTCATCGATCTTCGCGATTAATTGCTTCAGTTTAAATTAAGACATTAGTCTCACTAGGGAATCTCAATTGTCCAAATACCTGAAGTTCACGAGTTGGCTTTGATTAATTACCTAATACACACCGTCTTGTACTTTCAATTACGCACCTAAGAGGGTATTTCTAGGTGTGCACCAGCTGCTACTTCAAATTACACGTCCTGTGGTGGTGACGGGGGAGAGAAGATCATCCTGTAACTAAAACAATCGAGCTGGAATCTTCAATTATATGCATGTAGGTATTTCTATTTATTCCCCTGGCTGAAACAAAGTACGCAGCAGCTGGTGTGTACTTTGTGTGTGCATAGTTTTCATGCGGTGTCTAAGAAGCCAACCAAATATCACGAGCGAGTAACTGTATTGTTATGAAGCCAGCCACTAAATATGTATTCGCCATGCGATTATGAATACTAAAAGATGTGCAATTGCTTGCTGTCCGTGCAAATCCCCACTTCTGCTTTCAGCGAAGTTACTTCGTTCTCAGAATTCTAGCTAATGGAGGTATTCGTGTGTTGTACTTCAATGATTGTTGGTCGATCAAGCAGCAAGCATGACATTTTTTAATCGTACGTTATGAACTGAATGACATTGTGTGTAGGATACTCGTATGAGACTGTATGCAGAAAATCGAATGTGTGAATGATGTAATACCATCAAGAGAATCCTCTTGAGTTTTGAATTCTGTAATAGCTAAGATGGGTTGCTACTTAGAATGTGCACGCCCTTATTTAATATTTTAGCAATGCTGAGCAAATTCAAAAATTTAGTAATACGTCTCAAAATGGTCTTTTAATTCTAAAGTTCATATTACTTTATTTTTAATAATGCTGAACCTGATGGCGAAAAATAAAATCCGAATAGAACGCAGGGAGAATTTTTTTTTTTTTCGGTCAAGAGTCGTGGTAATCGATGTACGAGTATTCGGTGGGCTTGCAATCAAATTATTTTACAAATTGCATCCCACTTACAAAATACATATAGAAGAGAAATACTTCAAGCAAAGGGCAGCTGGGACTTCCCGGTCCGACTCGATATCTTTAATCTAATGGGGAGACTGTCGTCTCCATTCATGATATGGAACGGAACAAAACGGATCTTACTACGATTATTAATGTGGTTCCCTCATTATGTTCTATTTCTAAAGTTACTTGAATAGCTGAAAGAGTTTATTCCTGAAATACAATCAAAAAACTTATGAAAATCACTCTTAAGATTATGTTCGTACGATCGAAATTTTTCCCAAGTCATGTAACATGATCGGTGTCGGTGCGGATATTAACACGTCAGTTTTACCTTTCCTGATCTGGGTACCACATTTCTGAACGAAACTAAACCCATTTATGTGGACAGTAAATGCTGATTCCAAAATTGTAAGTTGACTCCACCTGAAATATTCAGCAACGTTTCTTTCTCCCCTGTTCCATTCTTCATGAGGTGTCGTGTACCTGCCGAGCTCTATGATTGGCTGCCTACACACTCTGATGTCACGAAACGTGCTAGAGACCTTGAGTGCTTGAGTGCTATCACTCAGTACGTACTCACAGTTCAGAGCCAACTGCAGTGTTGTAAAGGTGCCTGTGTCTCGTACAGAGCAATACAAATCATTCCGTCTTCACTGGACTCATGACTGCGTCCAGTGCGTCCAATCACAGTTTAGTTTAGGGTTTATGAATTTCTTCTTGAATGGTGTCAGGAATTTTATTCCTTGAACGAAAAAGTGTGCCCGATCAATTTATTGAAGGATGCATAGGCGAACAAAACTGCACGTTAGCGTTGTGCTAAGAAGTATCAGATATTGCGTCTTGGTCGAGCTAATGACTTGTTGAATAATAGTAGTGTAACTTTACTTTGATAACTCCCTCGTCAATAGGCCGTTGAGATTGAAAAAGTTACAAGATTGTCATCAATTGACCAATAATCTGATGTAGCTTCCAATTTTTGGATGGCTGATTCTTGATCATATTACTGTGATGAATCAGTCATTAATGTTGTTGAAGTTAGAGCAATCAGAGCGAGTTTCACTATACCTAGCGCCATTTTCTAGTCTCGGTAACATTTTAGTGACCACTCAACTGATTCTTTGCCTTTCGACCCGTTTGTTCCTTCGACTTTTTAACTAACTAAACTCAAGCTCAACTGAATTGATTCGGCTTCAATTAACTTGGTCTCGATTCCAATGGGAGCCGCCACAACTTCGTACGCTTGGGGTCCTTCTAGAGCGAAGTCTCCTAAAATCTTCACGATAAAAGTGGCCCCTATAAGTGTTCAAGCGCCGTCGATGGCCGATAGTCAAGTGAAGACCATCAAGACTGTTACGTTCAGTAAAATCGTTGCTAGCGGCTTAATTGCACCGGAGAAACTTCTCCGTCAAAAGCACTTATCCATCAGCAGCTCTTCACTATGTTCTGCAGTTCAAGAATCATCCTTCAGCGCGCCTCGTTCGGGCCATGTTTCTCCACCTCCGGACGTGCACCGGCGGAGCTTCCGAGAACGATCGTCAACGTCACCAGAGCCTGCCTCTTGTGTTGGCAGTGCTGCTCACAAGAAGTCGAAACAAAAAGTAGGTTGAATATAAAGCTAAGAATTTAGCATCGTCTCGAGAGTTTGAGTGATTGTTTTTTTAGTCGCTTATAGACTTGTTTTTTATGCTTTTTCAATGAATATGTTGCTTTTATGTAGAGTTCTGGCATCATCTGTTCCATGAAATGGAAACATTCCTATACAAATATTATGTATGTATTCGTAAAGTTAAAGTGGGTAAAAGCATGATAAGTGTAATCCTGTGACCGCCTTGTCTTACAGCATAGTGAGAACGGACACATTTTTAAGGAGAGTAAATTTTATTGCTCAAAATGAGTTGCAATACGAGCAGTAAATCCATGGAAATTATAAGACGTGTTGCGGTCAATGATCTACAGTGTTAACTGCTTTATGGGTAAAATATTGCGTTACTTTTGCGGCATTTTTACATTATGTTAGTACTGAAGAAAATTCAATATGCTGCGTAAAATGGGCACGTATAAAGAAACACTTGAAATATACTTCCATATGTGATAAGATTAATAAGATGGTAAACGTAATCCAAGATATGCTACTGTCCATCGTATTTAAATTCGTCCCATATAAAATTATCTAAGAGCGTGTTTTTATCAGGCGTAACAATTGTTACTCGTTTCGACCGTGAATTAACCGGACTTAGGTTATTCCGTTTTCGAACTTACGTTTTCGACGTCTATACGTATTTGTCTAATGTTTATGGCGTTCGTTTGAAATTCAACTTGCTATTTTCATATTAGGTATAGACATTACAACGGTATTCAGTATTTGTTTTATAATTGACGTTACTCAGGTATGAAGTGTTGAACTAGTTTTAATTTCAATACGAAAATGTTTCAGAATATAAAAATTATCCGATATCAGAAGAAAATACAAACAAATGGGAACAACAAACGAAATAAATTCCATAAAAGAAAAGGTCTTTGACCATTTTTCAAAATACTTGCGAACTCGTACCCTCATGATGGCAGAGATGTTTCATTTTTAAAATTGGTTGTATGACGCTCCTACAAAAAATAGCCATCTATTCATATTCTGATTTATTAAGATTAATTTATTAAAAAGCGTACTAGAAAAAACATTAGTAGTGTGTGCAGTATTAATGTTACCAAAATAAATTGCTTGAAACTGTATGTTCCGAAGTTATTTGTCTTGTAACAATTGCTAGCTCCTCATAATGGAGGTCATTGCATTATTCTGCCTGACTTTATTATATTCGGAATCAATAAAAACTGACGCAAGGTATCAACTACAGCTGCATTGTTGTGTAAACTCCCGTTTGCACTGAGGTATGAAAGTTATGAGTTTTGAAACTTGTTCGAGAAGCATGTTAGCTATGTTGTCTTCAACCACTTCCCTCGATAAGTACTTGTATTTTGACAGGTATTGGCAGTTATTAAGTTGGCGAAGTGAAATGTACTTCTCACACGTATTGGGAATTTGAAAGTTTAAAAATGGAGTGTTTACCAGTGTAAAGTTTTACCAGGGAGTACCCTGTCGAGCAGCATCCGGTTGAACACTTGGTGATTATTATGAGTAACCCTGCAACTTCTCAGCAAACGAACTGTTTGTGTTTTGAAAGTAAAACTGCGTGACGGGGAGATAGAAAATGAATAATTACAATTTATCTGGAGAGAAGTATATTTTCAACGATAATATTGTTAATTCTAATGTCATTCTTATCTTCCAGAAAGGCTGATTTCATCATTCATAATTTTTTATAAATAATCCATTTTCTTCTAAGGAACAGCTACAATCGAATGTATAATGTCCGTAGCTAATTTTGTATTCTACAACTTATTTTATTATTGTGTATCGACACTCAACTAAGTTAGAATGATCGTTTCAAATTATTGTCACCCATTTGAAAGCCACTTTTCTCGATAAGTACTTGTATTTTGACATGCATATGTAGTCATTGACATTGCGAAGTAAACTGTATTTCTCACACGTATTGTGAATTGGAAAATTTAAAAAATGGCGTGCATCACCGAATTTAATTCTTAAATGCCTAATACTCGTGCTGTTAATTATAGTATAGTACATATAATGTAGTGTATACTTCAGGTAAGTACGGTACACCCCACTTGTGTTGTCAGCAGGGGACTTGTGTTGTCAGCAGGGGACTTGTGTTCCACAAAAAAAAAATGGAGCTCAATCTTGTGATTATGGCTCGTAAGCTCATTTTCAAACCCAGCTCATTATTTATTTCATTGTTCTTGATGTCGAACTTTGCCGGCACCTTT
>VCRD01001828.1:96966-112802 GCA_006783055.1 Trinorchestia longiramus
ACTTATCACAGATGCAGAATTTAAAAATTTAAAACACAAGTCCTACTGCTGAGCGCGTGCGATCGTTTAAAACTCAGTGTTTCTCAAAGTTTATTGAATCACTGCCCTCTTAGGACAATATTTTATTTTTCACAGCCCTCTAATGATTATATTACTGTATATTATGCAGTAATATACGCCCCACATTCAAGGTGTAACCGCCTCCTTGCATTTCATCGACGCCTCCAGGGGGGCGGTACGTACCACTTTGAGAAACACTAGTTTAGATGAAACTGGTTGATACTTCGTACATTTGACTGCCATAACTTCAGCGTTACTTAATATGATGACTTACGCTTGACCTTACACATCATGCATCCATTAAATCGTTCCGGTTTGATGCGACCTAAGGCATTCAGTAATCTTCTGAGAAATACGTGCACAAAATCATCGATGAATCTTGGCACTTAGTTCTTCAAAAGCGTGAAGGTTAAGCCCACAGCGAGGAACTCGAATGAACATTTCTGTATTCAAAGGATTTAGTTTGAATACGTAGGGCCCTTACTAGATATGTTGATTTATTCCTGCCCCGACCACTATTGCGTTTACAGAATATTCTCACGTGAGAACTTATCACTCACGCTACCTGGGCTTTGAGGTTTCGTGAGCTTTGATGCTGTTCAGTTGTGCTGTTCCATTTCTGAGCTCCAAACTATAATTGGTGCACTTGCTTTATGAATGGCTTTCTATATTAGTATTGAAGGTGGTGGTTTAACTAATTTTTATCTTTATATGCAAACAGGTACGAGCTCGTAAATGTACTGAAATGTACACCATGTAGCGACTTAATGTTTATTCTACCTGTGAAACTGATAAAGTTCTTGACCCGAATGTTTTTAGGTAAATTTTCCTGCAATGAGATGAATTGAAGGGAAGTACGATGCACCGGAACCCAGGGAAATAGCAACTCTCATTGGTTCCTTAACTCACCACGGAGTTAAGGATGCGTGTTCACGAGTCTATTATTTATTCAGTTGTTTTACTTGACCTTTCTCATTTCTCCTACTTGGTCCCTCACTGTTGGTTTTGCTCATTTTTCCCTCAAGTATTGCTATTTTTGGGTTTGATTAACCAATTGATTTCTGAAAATGTTAATAATAACAATTGTAATAAACAATGATGCTAATTTTTCCTTTTGTTATAATAGAGGAAGTGAAAGTTTCTTGCAGGCACTTGTAAATGTATTGAAAGTTAGTGCGTCCGTTTCCCATCTCTTGCTTCATTCAAATTGCTCTGAGTTTTATTTTGTTTTCTTCAGCGAGATCTGAAGTGCGTTAGAGGAGCTGTAGTGCGTCGATTATTTGGATGATGTGAATCTTCATCGATCTTCGCGATTAATTGCTTCAGTTTAAATTAAGACATTAGCCTCACTAGGGAATCTCAATTGTCCAAATACCTGAAGTTCACGAGTTGGCGTTGATTAATTAGCTAATACACACCGTCTTGTACTTTCAATTACGCACCTAAGATTGTATTTCTAGGTGTGCACCAGCTGCTACTTCAAATTACACGTCCTGTGGTGGTGACGGGGAAGAGATCATCCTGTAACTAAAACAATCGAGCTGGAATCTTCAATTATATACATGTAGGTATTTCTATTTATTCCCCTGGCTGAAACAAAGTACGCAGCAGCTGGTGTGTACTTTGTGTGTACATAGTTTTCATGCGGTGTCTAAGACGCCAACCAAATCACGAGCTAGTAACTGTATTGTTATGAAGCCAGCCACTAAATATGTATTCGCCATGCGATTATGAATACTAAAAGATGTGCAATTGCTTGCTGTCCGTGCAAATCCCCACTTCTGCTTTCAGCGAAATTACTTTCTCAGAATTCTAGCTAATGGAGGTATTCGTGTGTTGTACTTCAATGATTGTTAGTCGATCAAGCAGTAAGCATGAAATTTTTTAATCGTACGTTATGAACTGAATGACATTGTGTGTAGGTTACTCGTATGAGACTGTATGCAGAAAATCGAATGTGTGAATGATGTAATACCATCAAGAAAATCCCCTTGAGTTTTGAACTCTGTAATAGCTAAGATGGGTTGCTACTTAGAATGTGCATGCCCTTATTTAGTATTTTAGCAATGCTGAGCAAATTCAAAAAGTGATTAATACGTTTCAAAATGGTCTTTTAATTCTAAAGTTCATATTACATTATTTTTAATAATGCTGAACCTAATGGCGAAAAATAAAATCTGAATAGAACGCAGGGAGAATGTTTTTTCTTTCGGTCGAGCGTCATGATAATTAATGTATTCGATGGGCTTACAATCAAATTATTTTACAAATTGCATCCCACGTACAAAATACATATAGAAGAGAAATACTTCAAGCAAAGGGCAGCTGGGACTTCCCGGTCCGACTCGATATCTTTAATCTAATGGAGAAACTCTTGTCCATTCATGATATGGAACGGAACAAAACGGATCTTACCACGATTATTGATGTGGTTCCCTCATTATGTTCTATTTCTCAAGTTACTTGAATAGCTGAAAAAGTTTATTCCTGAAATATAATCAAAAAACATATGAAAATCACTCTTAAGATTATGTTCGTACGATCGAAATTTTTCCCATGTCATATAACATGATCGGTGTCGGTGCGAATATTAACACGTCATTTTTACCTTTTCTGATTTGGGTACCACATTTTTGAACGAAACTAAACCCATTTATGTGGACAGTAAATGCTGATTCAAAAATTGCAAGTAGACTCCACCTGAAATATTCTGCAACGTTTCTTTCTCCCCTGTTCCATTCTTCATCAGGTGTCGTGTACCTGCCGAGCTCTATGATTGGCTGCCTACACACTCTGATGTCACGAAACGTGCTAGAGACCTTGAGTGCCTGAGTGCTATCACTCAGTACGTACTCACAGTTCAGAGCCAACTGCAGTGTTGTAAAGGTGCCTGTGTCTCGTACAGAGCAATACAAATCATTCCGTCTTCACTGGACACATGACTGAGTCCTGTGGATTGAATCACAGTTAAGTTTAGGGTTTATGAATTTCTTCTTGAATGGTGTTAGAAATTTTATTCCTTGAACGAAAAAGTGTGCCCGATCAATTTATTGAAGGATGCATAGGCGAGCAAAACTGCACGTTAGCGTTGTGCTAAGAAGTATCAGATATTGCGTCTTGGTCGAGCTAATGACTTGTTGAATAATAGTACTGTAACTTTACTTTGATAACTCCCTCGTCAATAGGCCGTTGCGATTGAAAAAGTTACAAGATTGTCATCAATTGACCAATAATTTGATGTAGCTTCCGATTTTAGGATGGTTGATTCTTGATCATATTACTGTGATGAATCAGTCATTATGTTGTTGAAGTTAGAGCAATCAGAGCGAGTTTCACTATACCTAGCGCCATTTTCTAGTCTCAGTAACATTTTAGTGAACACTCAACTGATTCTTTGCCTTCCGACCCGTTTGTTCCTTCGACTTTTTAACTAACTAAACTCAAGCTCAACTGAATTGATTCGTCTTCAATTAACTTGGTCTCGATTCCAATGGGAGCCGCCACAACTTCGTACGCTTGGGGTCCTTCTAGAGCAAAATCTCCTAAAATCTTCACGATAAAAGTGGCCCCTATAAGTGTTCAAGCGCCGTCGATGGCCGATAGTCAAGTGAAGACCATCAAGACTGTTACGTTCAGTAAAATCGTTGCTAGCGGCTTAATTGCACCGGAGAAACTTCTCCGTCAAAAGCACTTATCCATCAGCAGCTCTTCACTATGTTCTGCAGTTCAAGAATCATCCTTCAGCGCGCCTCGTTTGGGCCATGTTTCTCCACCTCCGGACGTGCACCGGCGGAGCTTCCGAGAACGATCGTCAACGTCACCAGAGCCTGCCTCTTGTGTTGGCAGTGCCGCTCACAAGAAGTCGAAACAAAAAGTAGGTTGAATATAAAGCTAAGAATTCAGCATCGTCTCGAGAGTTTGAGTGATTGTTTTTTAGTCGCTTATAGACTTGTTTTTTATACTTTTTCAATGAATATGTTGCTTTTATGTAGAGTTCTGGCATCATCTGTTCCATGAAATGGAAACATTCCTATACAAATATTATGTATGTATTTGTAAAGTTGAAGTGGCTAAAAGCATGATGAGTGTAATCCTGTGACCGCCTTGTTATACAGCATAGTGAGAACGGACACATTTTTAAGGATAGTAAATTTTATTGCTCAAAATGAGTTGCTATAAGAGCAGTAAATCCATGGAAATTATAAGACGTGTTGCGGTCAATAATCTACAGTGTTAACTGCTTTATGGGTAAAATATTGCGTTACTTTTGCGGCATTTGTACATTGTTAGTACTGAAGAAAATTGAATATGCTGCGTAAAATGGGTGCGTTAAAGAAACACTCAAAATTTACTCCCATATGTGATAAGATTAATGGTAAACGTAATCCAAGATATGCTACTGTCCATCGTATTTAAATTCGTCCCATATAAAATTATCTAAGAGCGTGTTTTTATCAGACGTAACAATTGTTCCACTCATTTCGACCGTGAATTAACCGGACTTAGATTATTCAGTTTTCGAACTTACGTTTTCGACGTCTATACGTATTTGTCTTATGTTTATGGCGTTAGTTTGAAATTCACCTTACTATTTTCATATTAGGTATAGACATTACAACGGTATTCAGTATTTGTTTTATAATTGACGTTACTCAGGTATGAAGTATTATAGTTGAACTAGTTTTAATTTCCATAAGAAAATGTTTCAGAATATGAAAGTTATCCAATATAGGAAGAAAATACAAACAAATGGGAACAACAAACGAAATTAGTTCCATAAAAGAAAAGGTCTTTGACCCTTTTTCAAAATACTTGCGAACTCGTACTCTCATGATGACAGAGATGTTTCATTTTGAAAATTGGTTGTATGACGCTCCTACAAAAAATAGCTATCGATTCATATTGATTTATTAAGATTAATTTATTAAAAAGCGTACTAGAAAAAACATTTGTGGTGTGTGTAGTATTAATGTTACCAAAATAAATTGCTTGAAACACAATGTTCCGAAGTTATTTGTCTTGTAACTATTGCTAGCTCCTCATAATGGAGGTCATTGCATTATTCTGCCTGACTATATTAAATTCGGAATCAATAAAAACTGACGCAAGGTATCAACTACACCTGCATTGTTGTGTGAACTCCCGTTCGTACTGAGGTATGAAAGTTATGAGTTTTGAAACTTGTTCGAGAAGCATGTTAGCTATGTTGCCTTCAACCACCTCCCTCGATAAGTACTTGTATTTTGACAGGTATTGGCAGTCAATGAGTTGGCAAATTGAAATGTACTTCTCACACGTGTTGTGAATTTGAAAGTTTAAAAATGGAGTGCTTACCAGCGTACAGTTTTACCAGGGAGTACCCTGTCGAGCAGCATCCGGTTGAACACTTGGCGATTATTATGAGTAACCCTGCAACTTCTCAGCAAACGAACTGTTTGTGTTTTGAAAGTAAAACTGCGTGACGGGGAGATAGAAAATGAATAATTACAATTTATCTGGAGAGAAGTATATTTTCAACGATAATATTGTTAATTCTATGTCATTCTTATCTTCCAGAAAGGCTGATTTCATCATTCATAATTTTTTATAAATAATCCATTTTCTTCTAAGGAACAGCTACAATCGAATGTCCTAATGTCCGTAGCTAATTTTGTATTCTACAACTTATTTTATTATTGTGTATCGACACTCAACTAAGTTCGAATGATCGTTTCAAATTATTTTCACCCATTTGAAAGCCACTTTTCTCGATAAGTACTTATATTTTGACATGTATATGTAGTCATTGACATTGCGAAGTAAACTGTATTTCTCACGCGTATTGTGAATTGGAAAATTTAAAAAATGGCGTGCATCACCGAATTTAATTCTTAAATGCCTAATCCTCGTGCTGTTAATTATAGTATTGTACATATAATGTAGTGTATACTTCAGGTAAGTACGGTACACCCCACTTGTGCTGTCAGAAGGGGACTTGTGTTCCACAAAAAAACGGAGCTCAATCTTGTGATTATGGCTCGTAAGCCCATTTTCAAACCCAGCTCGTTATTTATTTCATTGTTCTTGATGTCGAACTTTGCTGGCACCTTTCATTCCATCGATGCGTTGCTTACCATTCTATTTGTATGTGGTCGTGCTTCTTCTTTGTATTTAATTTTTTAAGTTTCAGCAACATCAATTTTCTTCCACGTCTAAATTTTAATTTCTCTATGACTGAGCAATTACACAACTCCTTCAATCTAAAAATCTCTCATAACGTTTTCTGTCGTATGATTTTTCAACCACTTCACAATTTTGATTCGTGCTATTATATGCCTAATTCTATGTTAAAATCTAGCCCTCTTCACTTCTGTATGCGTACAAAACTAGGCATTGATGTACTACTAACTTCTTTGTACTTGCCATAACCTGTATGTGCGCACATGGCGTATCATAGGCGGATGAGTAGCTTGTCTGTACCCGGCCTCTGTACGAGTAAGCAAGCCTGCCTCGACTACGTGAAGGACAAAATTAATAGCATAGTCCTTTCGTTTTTGTTCACAGCGCTCCTCTGACTATTTTCCCGCACTGATCGTGTGAGGTTCAAGCAGCGGCATGGCTCTGGAATTGCTGGAGTGTAAGGCTAGACTAATTCATTCTTTAGTGATGGAGGTAACATCGCTCCCGTATTCGGAGCTTGGTTCGTTAGGAGTCTCACAAGTGGGACCAGTGTTTTTTTTTAGGTCAGCTATTTCTTTCTAGAATAGTAGTGTGCTACAAGATTTAAATTTTTAAACTTTGGTGTGTAAACTTAAACGTGTGAAGTGTTTAGAATGTCGCTGCAGGGCTATAGAGAGGCGTGCCATCAGAAAGTTTGGTCGGTTTCAAAGAAAAAAGGTTGAACGCAGCTAGGGAAAGATAAGTGTTGTACTGCGAACGTTAGCTATCTCACATGTTTGGCTTTGTTTGTATCAGGTTGTAACACAAATTTTGTTCGTTTTCCCCTTTCGATAGGGGTTCTGTACGAATGAAATTACTTCAATTCTAGTATTCCATAACATCCCTAACTTTGTTTGCAATCTCTGTCCACTTATTCACCAGTTTTTTAATGCCTCTTTTTTTTGGGGTAAAGTATGGATTTCAGCTCATTTTCTGTTATATGAAAATTTATGCGATTGAGATAATTGTCTAGGCTATGAAAAATTTCAAAATCTTATGGTACCATATCCGGGGTGTTTGAGGGACGTAACAGTTATTACCCCTCCAAAAATCTGAATGTGGTATTCAGTAGCTTGGTTTTAATGCGACCGCGCATTGTGTTACTGAATGCTATTCCCTTTGCAATTAGCTTAAGCTCTATGCTTTATTGCTACAGTTCAGTTGGTTGAAGCCTTTGTAGTAGCGAACTATAAAAAATATGCTTTAATCGCATCGTTCTCTCAGAACTTGTATTACGACATGATTCAGAGTATGGCATAAATTTATTTTTTGCAAAAGGCTTGAAAATTGATGAATACATTATTGGTCAAAAGATGAACTTCAAAAAAATATATTCATTCCATGATTTTCACAGGCACTTACTCCGAGTATTGAACACGATAGCCACGATCTTGCATGATTGTGGCTACAATGCAAATACATTTAGTGCCTTATATTTCATACATGTAATTTATTCACTCGTGTGTATACTCCCTTCAGTTATTTGAGATTGTTAATCTTGCCTATTCCAAATTATGCAATTTCTGTGGGAGATGTAAGACAACTTGATTTATGCTACTCGATAGTTTACAGCCATTGGGTATCGATAGGTCAAAGTCTGTTATTAATTTAGCAAGAACAGTTTGAAGGTTCGCAAGAACGCAGCACGCGTTAAATAATCCGGCAACGGATGACCTGTTTTAGAAGGAAACCACAGAAAAAATATTATGCATTAACGTTCAATGTACTAGAAACGTCCATGAGATTTGACACACATTTCATTCACCACACTATTGTTTACCATTGCTTCGTTAAACTAATTTCTACACTTCGAAATTCACGTAATATCCTGAAACACATGTTAATTTTAGTATATCCATCTGAATGTTCATCAATAATTTTCGTATTTTAGTTGCACTGGGCAGTGCTGTTGTACAAAAAATTGCATCATTCCTCGTCACCTTGTTCTTATGTAAAAAAATTTTCGTGCATGCACGCAGTTAACAGCTGCCTTACATACTCGTACAACCCGGCACAGTTGAGTCAACAAGACAACTAGTATATAATTTGCGTGTTACTGTGCCCCTAGTCCGACTAAACTGAATTCACCTTAACTACAATGTATTCAAATATAAATTTTATTGGTACTGAAAGCTGAAGAGCAAAATAAAAGAAGTATTGATGGGTTTCCCATACTGAAAATCTAGTTTGTACTGATGTAAGATCTGACGCGTGTGTTAAAACTGCCACACGTGCCGAAAATAATAATCATTCAAGGCCATATTAGATGATCTAATGAAAGAACGAAGAGAAAGAAATATGTAGGTTGAGCCAGTCACAGTCGAACACATATATGTATGTACGCACTAGACGCAATGATCGTGGTTTTTTATTGGTTGCGGATTGGTATACTTGGAACAAAGCATAAATTGTCAAAAGAACTAGATGTGTTTGTCACTACATGAGCTGCAATATTGCAGTGGGGAGATTGTTCATTTTACGAGATATCGATGTGAACAAAGGACAGCGATATTTGAGCCAAAAATCTCCTATCTAGTTTTGGGTAATAGATCCATCACTCTTTCTAGAGCGGAATAATAACCGTTATTAGCAGAGAGCTTTCCGACGAAGTGTTTAAAAAAGCTCCTGGGTTTTTGTTCCCTCCTAATGTAAATGAGCTCAGTTTGTGTATAATTCAGCTTGAATTTCTATCTTTACCTCGACGATATTGATTTTTTAATCAGGGCAAGCTCCTCTGTCTACTTTTCTGGTAGAGTCATGAACTTAAATTTATTTTCAGGCCGAGTAAAACTCGTGACTTGTTTTTTGTAGTTTTAATTTTTACGAAATTTACTTGCTAGAAATATCATCTTTTTTATTAATTGAAATAACTGGTATTTCCTTTCATCACAACTTTTGAGATACCCATTAAAAATTTTTTTAAATCCATTTACGTCTACTAACCAGCTAAAAATTTGCTTGTTAAACGTACCAAATTTTCCTGTCAGTTTAAATGTGTTGGTTTCATATTTGTTGGCGTTCGATTCACATTAACCGAGTCTTCTTCGAAGATGAATGGTGCTCATAATGGTGAAAAAATATTGTTTGTAACTTCTTTACGCACGATTTTCGATACTTTCCAAAAGACGCAAGAGGAAGGAAAAGGAACCTTGAGTTCAAGAGGTGCACACATAGTAACATTACGACCTGAGCTGGGAAATTTTAGGTGGTTACACACTTCCATGACGTCAAAATTTTTCCACACACCTGTGCCTTAGTCAGGGAACTTATCTAATTGTGATTTGGAAGGAGCTAAACTGAATCATCATTTCGAAGAAGAATCATTTCAAATAGCCAGCTCGGAACAGCAAGAAAAATTCTTGCAGTTGCGGTTGAGGTCAGAACGTATTGATGTGGTGTGCTTGCTGCTGAGCATTAGATGCAAAGACTCAACTGAGTATCGATCGTGAATGCTGCGTGTCGGAATAACTCAAAAAATATACCTGAAAGTGTGTCGATGCAAGTTCAATACTTGAATGATTGCCTTGTGGCTCAAAACGACAGCCTTTGTGACGGTGCTTAAAACTTTGTGACGGTGATGATGTGCCGCCCACATCCTTGTGTTTTATTTGGCTCTTGCTTATCATCTGACAGAATAAAATTAATTACTTGTTGATTTTCAGTTTGAGTTTGTGTGGATTCTCTTCAGGAGCAAACCTATTTCATGTTGAAGCATTATTAGAGTGTGCTAATATTTTGAGCTATTATTTTAAATGGAATGTACAGATTTTTTTCAGCTTCTGATTTATGACTTTATGAATCCGTGGTCGCTGTGCATACTCTAACAGCTCAAAAATTAAATTAAAGCGGAAATTTCGAAGACAATTTTTAATAATTAAATTATGGGTGTATTTTCGTATTTAACTTTTCGCCGATGCTCTATGGCAGGGGATAGCCTGTTTGATTCGCTTCTTATGCATAACCAACGTCAAAAACCATAATTAAGGATAGTTGTCACATTTCGCACGTTCATCAATTACTTTTTAATTGGTAAATTTTTTACAATTTTCGTGGGTCTCTATCACTCAAGTAAGACAGCCCTAGAAGGCATTTAAAAGGGGATGCAAGCTTGTTTATTTCAATAGTGACAATCTTGAATTAAACTCTTTTGAATTGTTTTGCCTCAGATGTGAACTCTTTAAGTTTGTGTAAAAGAATTAACATTTCGAATTGTGTAAAAAAAATCTTATCAGGGCTCGTTGAGTAATTGTTCTGTGTTTCCGTGTTACTAAATTGACAACTGAAATCCTTGGTGCCGATAATTTCTTGGCAAAATTCATTTCATAGTGTGGAGACCTTGGAAATGAATTTTTGCCATGCAACTAGAGTCGAAAATGTTTACAGACTGGAAATTTCACCGGTGAAATTACTTGACATAATGGTGAAATTTAGCTCCACGTTATTACTTAACACGTTGACTCCGAAGTGGTAGGTATGTGTACCACTTAGGTTAGGTTCTGTAATTTTTTCAGATCCTTCTAGTGACTATGCGTACAAAGTGAAGTTTTACACCAATCAGGCAATCGGAGTCAACGTGTTAATTACAATTTGCTGCTGGCAATTGTTTGTTAAAATAATTGTTGTGATTTATATCTGAGCGTAGTCAGCATGCTGGTCGAATTGTTTAAAAATTACTTCATTTTTGGCGAGTTTTGTGTTGTTGAATTTATCCCCAACATGGATGACAAGGTCAACACTAAAGTATTTTTTTAATGTTAACGCATGCCACATAAAAACAGAAACATAATTCAGTTATTCTAAACAGTGGATTTAAGAATATTGCTTATTTTTCCAAATTTAATGGTAAGCTCTCGGTACTTCGTAAATTAAGATAAAATGTAGAGTAAGTAACTATGCTGGAGGCTCTTATACTGTGAAAACTTAATCGATCGACGCGTCTTCTCTTTACTCTCCATATCATGAAACAGACAAAATGTGACGTGAGACAGGCATAATGTGGCCTACCTCCCATAGTTCGGGTGTAACTTGCATATTGTAACGTGAGAGTGGCTAAATGTGACTCGAGAGGAGTAAAAATGTGACGAGGTTCATGCATCACGCCATAATTTTCACTAGCATTTCGATAGAGTACGTGTGTAACTTGTTCTCGAATTCATAATGCTGCTGACTATGGTTCAAGCTTTTGGCGGCTGCGATGATAGAAATGCGTAGTCCAATATGTATAAACACTTTTATTCTGATTAGCTTTAACACATCGTAAAGTTTCTCCGCATGAATAATTTAAATTTACCATTAAATAATCACAACTATTCAAAAGATTAAACATGTTTATCAAATAAACTAGTGCTGCTTCTTTTATTTATTTACCAACGTTGCAAAGCAGTCACTATAATGCGATAAACAGTTTTAGGGTTTCATTCAAGGGAAAGTGAACTTGCTGAGCAAATATTCCAGCTAGATGATCCTCGTGACGATAGAGTTCGGAAGTTCCGTTATCTTCAATCTCTGCTGAGGCAATACCTGTTTCAGCGATACCTGTTTCTCAGTATCTTATCTCTACCTATCATTACCTCTACGTGCGTCAGTGTTCTTTGATTAGGTTCATTTTTATCTCCGTTTGTGTATTATCCTTGAAACATGTTCCCATATATCAGTGGATATTATCACAAACCTTTCTATAGTACGCTCTGTGTTTGTACATTTGTGTCTCTATGAGCACCTCCATAATGTTACTGTCTTTAAAATAAGACCTATCTCATGCAGTGGTGCCGTACGATTTAGTAAAGGCTCGCATAGCTTCAGAAGTTCAGACGTCACTGGCTGCTGCTCTATTTGTGGCTCCTAATTGTTTGAATTTGCGTGCGTCATCGCAAGGTTTACTAAATCATCAAGAAATTAAATCGTATCAATCAATCCGACGGTAATTCATGGTAGTGTTAATAGCATCGATTGTAGATTCCTCTTTCCAATCACTGGCAATGTTTATTAATTACCACGTCTCAAATGAAAATGTCACTCAAAGAATGATCAATTCGTGCATCAGAATGATGTTTACGTCATTCATGACGACTAATTCATGCGTCAGAATGGCGTTTGTCATTCATGACGACCAATTCATGAGTCAGAATGGTGTTTATCATTCATGTAGACCAATTCATGCGTCAGAATGTTTGCTTCATTCATGACAGCAAATTTGTACGTCACAATTTTTCTGTACGTCAGTCATGACCAATTCATGCGTCATGGTCTGCGTGACGTTAGAAAATTATCTTGTGCGTCATTTAGCTATGCGAGTCTGCACTTGAGGCTGAAATATTCTTACGTTACTGAATACACCAGCGACACATTTATACGCCACTGTATATTACACGTGTTAAAATAAGATTATCACCATCCCAACATTATTATTCGTTTCTTTATGAAACTTAAAAGTATTCTTCGTTTGAAGCGTGCATTTTATAGAAATGATCGTGAATTAAAAAATATATTTTAGCTATTTACTACGGAGTTAGCTGTTTTTCCCCACATTTTTCTTATGAACATATAATAAATTTGAGAATAAGATTCATTGAGAAGATAGCGCCACCCGCACACGATACGCTACCAACAGTGCAAGTTTGTTTACCACAAAACAGAATAACAAAATACTATGGCGGACTGATAAGATAGAGGACTACGAAGTGATTATTATTTCTGTGATGTCATATTTTGTTTCCGTACACGCACAATTAGTGCTCTGCATTATAGAAAAATGGAGTCGTCAATGGCTATTTCTGAGAATACGATTGATCGTGCACCACTAATTGCGTAGTAAATTTGTTTGGTCGTTGTTAATTGGAAGGGTTGTTTACCGTAATAATTGTTTGTTCTGTGGTGGTCATTGAATAAGACAACCTCTAAGAAGACGCACTGAGGAGGATTGTTGTCCATCAACGTATCTTGGGCACTAATTTTTGTTCGTTGCCTAAGCAGAATTTTTTCTGAATTTCACTCCACTCTGGTGATCGAGGGCAGTTGTGTAAGTTGATAGGACCAGTTCTCATTATTGTACCTTGAAAAATTAGCGTTAGTCTATTGTACCAAAGCTATTCTCTGCAGCATTAATTACCCATTAAAAGTAATTTATAATTATTACCCATTATATTTTGGGAACTATCCCTGATAATCCCTGCTGGGGTTGAACAAATTAAATATTTGTTATGTACGTCGTTTCATCGCATACTGGTGTTGTGCACTCTGTGCATCATCCTGCAGAGCTGCTATATATTTCATGCGGTACTTCCTAGCGGCCAACCGCTGATTTTGACGCACAACTTGGAATGTATTTTTCTGTTGAGCTGAACTTACGTTGGCCTTCTTGATTCCCCACTTTTCCTTTATCATTTCATTGGAATCTACTATTGGTAGAAGTGTCTTCTTTCTAACGCTTCCATAAATTTTGCCTATTTGCTGATGAAGTGCATTTGTTCATCTCCCAAGTTGCGATTTCATCTCCTCCTATGGCAGCAATTGCTTATGATGCTGTTTATAGTATATTGCGTGCCTTATTTTGGAAATTTCACTCTTATTTCTGAATTCAATTTTTATTAAATATTTTTGGCTGTTTTTAAAGTGAAATTGATACTATCATAAAAATGGCTGTAAAATAATAGGGCAAGTATATAAATACATCAAGCAATATCTCTAACAGATTGGCAAATAATGAATTTTGTCGCTCTGACGCGTTTTTTCTATTGAGTTATTTCCGAGCAATGATTCCGACTTCCAACATTATTTTTAAGAAACCATTTTGTGCTTCTTGTTTTAAAAAGATCATTGTTATACGATGAACTTTCTTTCACCAATACATACATATCATTTATTCGTTATTTTATCTACTGCAATAGACCAGCTTGAGCTTTGGTGTATTCAGTATTAGGATGAGAAACAACTAGGGTATTGTAGCTACATTTTGTTCAGCATATGTAGAACATCTAAAATGTTCACATGTTTCAATTGTTACTTTGCAAACCGTAATCTTGCTCGTTCGTTTTGTATTTTTGTACAAAACTTTGTGTTTTCTATGTCTCGGTGGACTGTATTGAGGCCCTTTTCCAGTAAAACTTTTAATCTATTCTGTTTTGATGGGGATCAACTTGTTTCAAGTGGGTCTTCTTTTAATTTATTCAGCGCTCTGTAAGTGGATGATAGCTGGGAGCATTGTGTACATGGTCGAGGTTCCCCTCTTGCTTATTATTGATCTGTTTGCCCCATTGTTGCTCTGAGTGGAGGGGGCTTATTGATTTCTCGACTTTTATTCGCGGGCCCCTGCAGATTATTGCCTTCAGCAGTTCACGCTTATGTTTGAATTACAAGGCCCCTCTTCCGGCAGTAGCCCTCGGCTACACGCGTCTTTTAAATATTTAAAAAATGTACAGATCTGCTTCCCTTGTCTCAATTTCACTTCCTTTTTTAATTTGGGGGTGGAGCTAATGTTTAACATACCGTCATTTTCTCGGAATATCACGAAACACAGCTTAGTACTGCAATTTTTTTGTTCATGCCCCAAGTTTGTGTCAGTGCAATTTCATACGTAAAGTTTTAAATATTTCCTCCCTTCATTCATATTCTAGCCTTAATCAGTTCTGGAATAATTAGTGAATGAGTATATATGTCTTGAATTTACCTAATGTTCACAATAAAACCATGTTGAGAGCAATATTGGTCATTTAAATGGATTTTATAAAGTGGTTTACAGGGACTCCAACACCAGGAAGTTGCTGATGGCATTCGAAATTGTCCGTGCATTGGTTGCAATAAGGTTTTTGCGGAACCAATGTCAGACTTTACAAAGCACTAATGACACCAGTCCATAATATAATTGGGGCAATGATTCATTCAATTTAATTCAGTTATTTCCCATAATTAATTATGGACATTTAATTCTGAGGTTGTTTGACGACTGAGTCGAGCACAATTTTTTTGCTTTAATAGTATTGGGATCGTTGCGTCATGATGCGGTTGCTTAACTGTTAGTACGTGTATGTCTACTTCACATATACTTTGTCCTTGTATCTAATAACTACCTCCAGGATGTGTATTGTGAGAGGGGGGAGGGAGGGTTATTCGATTTTCTTTCCGTTTAGTTTGATTTCAGAATCTGGTGGCTGAAGCGTTCTGTTAGTCTGTGTTATCCCTAAGAATGAACGTCCTTTGACTAACATTTATTCCTTAATGATTGAAGATTTACCTCGATTAGATAAATTGTACTCGGAGAACTCTTTTATTGGACTACTTATTATCTCATTACTCTCTGTATAAAAAGCAGTAGTTTCAAAATAACCGAAAACATTTTAAATCATCTTGTATAGTGTTTACTGTTTCAAATAGCATCGAAAATAGTGATTGAAATTGATGTCAATAGAAAATATTTATGTACGTATACTCAAAACTTTTCAGTTCAAATTGGTGTTCCCCATTTCTCGGTATATTTTATTTCATAATTTTTCTGCGGAATTCTGTAGATGAAGTTAATCAGTTTAATGGTTTCATCTTTTATTTCAATTTTTCTACTGGAAGGAGCCTGCAACTGGTGGGCT
>VCRD01001829.1:8270-18398 GCA_006783055.1 Trinorchestia longiramus
AGGTCACACGGGCAGTTAGTTAAGACTTTTGTAAAGTGTTGGTAACTTTAAAATACACCCAACCAACAACACAAAAACTTTACATACCTGTTCTGCATCTGCTGCAGTGGTGATCCCCTCCAGAGGAGTGACCATAAATTTCAAACTCCGACCTCAAATTCACATCATGGAGTGTGAACTTATTGCCATCAATGAAGCACTTCAATGGATATTGCTGAATAATTGTCAAGAAGAAAAGTATGTAATTTTCAGTGACTCGTTGAGCTCCTTGCATCTTATACAGAATACAAGGCCAAAAAATTACCTACCTTTAGTGTTCAATACACAGGATAAACTGTTGAACATTATTTCTTCCCATTGGATATACCTGCAGTTTATTCCGGGCCATAAGGGCATTCCTGGTAATGAGGCTGCAGATGAAGCAGCAAAAAATGCCCACTTACTGCGGTACCGCACCCTAACGCCGTCCTCTTATGAAGAAATTAGGAACCTCACCAATACTGCATTCAAAACAAAGTGGAAGACTGAGTGGTTGAGGAGGATTCAACTGACGGGGAAGGGACGTCATCTACTGAAAATTCGAGATAATACAGGGCAGTGGCCGTGGTCTGCACACAAGACCCGCCACATTGAGACAGCACTTGCTCGTCTTCGTGTCGGGCACACGGGGCTCCGGTCACACCTCTATCGCTTTAGCATTGTGGAAGATCCCGATTGCTCTTGTGGTGCTGAAGAAAGTATTGACCATATTTTTTTCTTTTGCCCGTACTACGCTTTAGAACGTGCCACCATGAAAAATTCCTTGATTCCACTAAATGTGCCTTTCTGCTTGAAGAATTTACTTGGAGGTGGCATCTTTCTGGAACCAACTCAAAAAGAAATTGTCAAAATAGTTGCTAACTAGTTAACATCCATGAGGAAAATTAAAACCATCTGAAATTTCTTAAAAATTGCAACATTTCAGAGAAGTGAATGGAATCTCCGAGTGGAACTACCCTGAAAAACCTCTTGTATCCGTTTCCAGCCTGGGGGCTAATTTTCAGAAATCAATAAAACATCCCTGAAGGCGTGGAACTGCATGGACCCATCTCCGAAGCTCAAATAAAAGTGAAACAAGAAGAAGAAGAAGACCCATCTTCGAAGCTCCAATAAAAGCGAAAGAAGAAGAAGAAGCTTAAGCTTGTGAGTGCGCATTTTTCGAACTACAGTACACATTTAAAAAGTAAAGTTCTAACTTGAGGTTCGGATTGATTGACTGTTTTGATAGTTTCAAGGAAAGTACCGGAGGTTTGATCTGGTACATTTATTTATAGTTTTACAAAAGTCTGATACAGAATGGTTTTTGGTAAGGTTAAGAAGGCAGGTTCTTGTAGCATGATTGAGTGTACAGTAGATGTACATCAACATACATGATTGAAGTATGTTGAGTGGAGGTGTATGTGCAAGAGCAAAAGGTGAGAAAGCGGTAAAAGCTATGCAGTGGTGCGGAAGACTAAGCAGTACGGCCAAGTATAGAGCAAAGAACTATAAATGTGTTCAGGAATATGTAAGTATGTTGTGATAGTTTGTGTTATGTTTGCCATGCATGTTATTGCATGGAATAGAGGAAACCTTCAAAAGTTGGAGCTGCTGCAAAATAGAGTAGGGCATTTTGCATTAGGCGCCCCAAATTGGTTAACTTTAGAAGCTATGAAAGATCTAGGGTGGAATCTGTTTTCTGAAAGAATGGTTGAGGCTATATTGAATTATTAAGTGAAAATTGAAGAAATGAAATGGAACATAAATGATGGGTGAAACAAATTTTTGAATGGAATCTGTGTGAAAGTGTAAAAGAGAAAAATTTGCTAGGGGTATGGTAGAAAGGTAAAAATTTACAAGAAAGTTTGTGTCAGAATTAGGAGACCTATGGACAACTGGTTATTGAAAAATAATAGAGGTAAACACTAGATTTGGATTCCAAAAAGTGGAAGCAGAAAATTTTGAAACTAACGAGGGAATGATTCAAACAAATGGAATCGTAGCATGGTTGGGAAAACCACCTTAACTTGGTATGCCCGTAGAATGTACCAATGATTGAAATGCTTGATGATTGCAGTATTGGCAGCCAACTTTTGGTTGTCATCAGACATAAGGCATTAAGTGTGAGTAGGTGCACATGGAGGTGGATTAATGGGTTATGTGTGCTCTGTAACAGAGGAGTAAAGGAAAACATTGAACATCTGGTTCCAGAATTTAGTGAATATAAGCATGAATACAAGAGCTTTATGGGTGTGGTTGAAAGCACTATGGAGAGAACTAGTGGGATTTTCAGTACATTGGAAAAAATTTTGTATAGGCTATCATGTAGGGGTAGTTGAATAATGTAATATTATTGTTGAGAATGGAATGAAGAATTTAATAGAGCATGCAAGGCAATAGAAAACTATGACTTTTAACAGTCAGTTACCTTGATTTGAATGTGACTACCAGCCAAGTATGAGGGTCTGTTTATGACAAGCTGGCTCTCTCAGTCATGCGCTGTCTTGGCTGGTTCTTATGCATGGAGTGACCCTGGGAGGAATTTTTATCTCAAACCAGCCTGGCACACAGGTAAAAAAAAACTCTGAGATGCCACCCTTTTGTATGTGTGTGTTGTATATGGAATTAAAGAAAATAATACAGATCCAAACTACAGTTAGCCCTAAATCTAAAATATACAATGTGGTTGAAGCATTAATGAAGCCTCTGACTGCCCTTGACCCTCAATATAAAGGTGAATTTTTGGTTGCTGTGTGGCCATGTTTAATATCAAAACATTTTTATAATATATAGTTGAATTGAAAAAATGCTATAATGTTGAAGAAAGGCAGAGAAGAAGGCTTGGGTATGTTACAAAGAAATCATAAATGTTTTTCAGGCCATAATTGTTACCAGAAGAATAATCTCTTCACTCCCACTACCTGCTGTGTGGTAGTAATATTTAGTTTGTATGGGCTTCAATTTTGCATGTGCCAGCAGCTATAGTATTTTATTAATTTTTTTTGATAATTTGTTCCTTAAAACATTATTTCATAATTTTTATTTGAATAACCCTAAAAACTTTGCTCTCAAAGCCCAATTCTTATATGACAATTTAATTTAAAATGGTTTTAATTGAATGTAAATATCTGCAAAGTATTTCAAGTACTTCATTATAAGCATTTAAAGTTGTTGCTTTGAAATTCATTTTTGTCAGTAAATGGTATGTTACTATACATACATGAACCTAGTGTTTTTAATTTGTTTTATTTTGCCCATATTGCACCCTCAACATTTTACATAAGATTTTCTTGTACTTCCTCTCCATGTGATGTAAACTTTCATGTTCTCAAAATGTATGTACTGGTTCTAATTGTCAGCTGAAGTAAGGCAATTCAATTCAAATTTTGACTGCTTAGTAATGCCAATTTTACTGATACCATGCAGAGTTTTATTGAGGAGAAAGTGTATTAAATTAGGTTACCTTAATTAATAAGCTGATTGAGAAGAAACTATTCAAACCTAGTTGTAGTGCAAATCAACAATGAAACAGTGTACAACATTTTATTTTAGTGCAAACTGAATTGAAATTTTATAAATATACTAATTTCATAGTTTGCTTGGTGGTAAATAATTTTTGTTAGTGTATTTATGTAAGAGAAACCTAGCAATAATAAATAACAACAGAAAAATCTTGATATGCTTTAGTTGAAGCAATATCCACTGAGATCCACAGAGCTTGAAGACCCTCTACTAGATAAGAATGAAGATGCTCCACAAAATTTTTTAACTTTAATTGCTTCAAAAGCCACAACTATCTAATACCTAATGCTAATAGATTGAACCCCTAAAAGTATGACTGCGTGACAATCAAACCATGAGCAGATGCAAATTTTCTCCTTCAGGAAAAGAAATAGGGAAAAAATATTTCTTGTTAATTATAGAAATGTATTTTTTGAAGTACTTTTTTTGTTAAGTGTGAATATTTCCCTAGGTCCTATGTCTTAACCCTTTTGTGCCGCCTGGGCATATATGTCCCAGACTAATCATATATTTTACAAATGGGAGCTATGGAAAAAGTCAGCATGAAAGGGTTAAAGTAGCATGACTACTTTTTCAAAATTCTGGCTCTGTACATTTTCATAAAGATTCTCATCAATATTGTTACCACATTCCAAGTATGTTTAAGATTGTGTTATGATTTATTTTCTCAATGTTACTATGAGTCAAACCTGTGTTTCTAGGTTTGATTTGAATGCATTGAGTTGTATTTGATCCTAGAAGAACACCTCTTGCTATCTTCAGAAGTGGATGGGAGATCAAAGATGACCAATATAGTGGAATTTTGTGGAGCATGTATGATGAAAATGAGAAGAAAGGTGAGTGGAGGAATTATTAAGTGAAAGAGTTTTTTTATTATATGCCATGCACCTGGACAATAACTGACCTAGTAGTCCTCTGTAAGCAGTTATGCTACTAGTGTCCTGGAGGCTCAGTGGGAATAACATGATGTTACTAACAAGAAGAAACACAAGTTCAGAGCTCTACTCTGAAAGTGATCTTGATAAAGGAAGTAGGAGAATGTTGTGGTTCATGTGATATAATGGTTCACAAATTGTATCTCAGAATAAGAAATGTTGAATGAATTTCCTTATTAACAAATTTGAAATTCAGCATAAGTGTGATCAAAATAGCAACATTTTTTGTGCTTGCTCAGCCTCATAGAATTCAATGCTCTGCATTTATAACTTACATATTCATGTGAACGATATGCAGAAATTTTTTATATGTGACATAAAAGAACATGGACTTCAGAAGTATATCTTTTTACTAAAAGATACTGTACATTACATTTTTGGCCTGAACTAGTATTCCTTCCAAGATAATTGTATTAGAGGCATTCTGTTTTAAGCATCTGAATGGTTGTCAGAATCATGCATAATGAAATAATTTTGGGGAACTGTCATTCCAGTATTGGAAATTTTCATCATTGCAACTAGTTTTATAAAAAAAATATTTCAAGTCGGAATAAAAATTGAAAATCAATGTTCTTGCACTTACCCAATGTAAAAAGCAAGTGCAGAGTTAAATATGTATAATTGTCTTGTAACTTTCATATGTCTTTATTTAATTTCCAGACTAATTATTGCATAATAACTTGGACACTTCAATAGTATGGCTCACTAACTCTGCAGCATGGATTGCACAGCCAGCATGAAGCCTACACTTGTGTTGCATGAGCTGATAGATACTGAAGTGAAGAAGCTGTGTTGCAGGCATGACTCCATTGAGCAGGAAGCTGCAGCAGAGAACTTTGTGCATGGTGAGACTTGATTCTGGCCTGCTTCCAGACGAAATTAGTTTGCTGTTCTGATGGAATGAAGTCCAAGCAAATCTATGTAAAAGGCAACGAAATGTTAGTACAATTAATCACTTACACTCGGTGCTATAGAGAGTATCAAAAGTATAGAATAGAATAAGGCAATAGGAACGAGCCGTTTGGCCCATTCTTGGTTCAATACCGAAGTCCCATGCCGTGTGTGGAGACCGAAGTGTCATGGAAGAAAAACTTTCGAGTTTAAATCAATTCCAAATTTTTTGTAATTCAAAAACTTCTAATGATGAATGGAAGATAATGCATGACTAGATGAGAAAAGCAACAAAAAAACTAAAATCATCATGTTTACTCGATTGGTTTCTGAGACAAATTTTGTTATAAGTTTTATCTAATGAAAGTATCACAGGTAATGGATGAGAAACAACAGGTATGGTATTAATTTTTAGGGTTTTAATACATGGTTTAAACCTATGTATATATATTTAAAAATTTAGCAATAAATCATTGAATTCTAATGCTGGAGCTTTTACTGTTGTTAAATTATTCTGTTGTAAATAGTGTGTGATGTCATATGAATATACAATGTCACACAAGGTGAATGGCAATATTCAAATTGTCTGATAGTTTTTTAGGAAATGTTTTTGTTTCTAAAAATATTGTTTCATTTTCATTGTATAATTAGCGTGCTCCAGTGTAGCCTTGCAGTAAATTTATTAATACAACCCTAGGGATATTTTAAATATGCAAATTAATCACATAACATAGTTTGTACTGTGGAATGAATGTTTTCACAATTATGGTTGCCATGTTCTATATTTTAATGTTTTCTTATGATTTGCAGTTGACACACCAAACCCTGGAAATTATCCACAGGCAATGACCATCAAAATTGAAACACCTAAAGATGAGCTAGACGACATCACAGTGAAGGAGGAGCCCATCGACTGGGATCAGGCACCTCAGGTACTGCAATTGGTTGTCCACTAGCCTTTTGATTGTTTTTATCACTTTCAATTACATACTCTACATTATTCCCACTTAGGATTTGGAAGTATCTAGACAGTCTCATGGTCTAATATGTTACTCTTTGTGACCAGTTTGATAGACGTTCATCACGTCATTGCTACCAAGTACCCTTACAGTATACCGTGGGGGCAAAGTAATACAACACATTGATTAAATCACCAGATTGCACATTTATAGACCACGTTCAATTACGAAAATTGGACTAAATACAAACAATAGTATAAAAAGGTTCATAATATATCTAAAACCTACAAATATTTAATAGAAAAATTATATAGGAACATGTATTATAAATGTGAAGAAAAATTTACAATACTCGACTTTTTTCTCGATATTATACATGAAAATTATTGTAGGATTATTCCAGAATGTTTTATTACATTCTACTATTTGGCAACCGAACTTTTGTCAGCATTGATCTCCAATAACGTGTCATTGCTACAGCAGCTCTCGTTCTGAAAGCTCGTAAGCATGGGTAAGAATAAGGTCATCAGCCAAGATCTTCGCGAACGTATTGTGAAGCTCCATAATAAAGGTTTGGGAAATCGGAAGATAAGTGCACAACTGTGTGTTCCTATAGCCTCGGTTGGAACCATAATACGAAAGTGAAAATGCCGGAATACAACTCTCAGCAAGCCTTGAACTGGCCGTCCACGGAAGATTAACGACCGTGCTGCTCGAAAATTGGTCCAAACAGTAATGCAGAGGCCTCAAACTACTCGTGAAGAATTGAAGGATGATCTCAAGGCATCTGAGATCGAAGCCAGCAAACATACGATCTGCAGGGCACTACGCCGTGAAGGTCTTCGCTCCCGCATCCCTCGTATGACACCTGTTTTCCGGAAACGTCATACCAAGGCCAGGCTGAAGTATACCAACTATCATTTGAACAAGTCAGCAGCGTTTTGGAAGTACTGTGGTCAGATGAAACCAAAATCGAACTATTTGGGAGAAACAGGACAAACCATGTTTGGAGGCAACAAAACGAAGAGTATAAACCAAAGTGTACCATACCCACTGTCAAGTGTGAAGGTGGCTCAATCATGGTGTGGGGATGTTTCAACTCATCAGGGGTAGGTAAACTTCACATCATTAAAGGAACCATGAATGATAGGAAATATCGTGAAATATTGGAAGAGCAACTCCTACCTTCAGCTCATTTGTTAAAATTGAAACGTGGATGGAAATTCCAGCTAGACGACGATCCAAAGCATACTGCAAACGAAACCAAGGAATGATTGAAGATGAACAACAACAACAACAACAACAATCTTTATTTCCAATCAAGTACACAGTACATAGACATTTAGTACATTGGTTTTTCAAATTCTTAAGGTTGACATTCGTAGAGTAAGGGTGATGGTGAGCTCCATGCGACGATCCTGGGATGTGTTCATGGGCGGGGAGTTGAGGGCTTACCGATTAGTGCGAGCTCACGGCGTGAAACGAGAAATAGCTCGTATTCATTGCCGGGTTTCAAACCCGCAGTCTCTCTGCACAAGCAAAGACCCGATACAGAACACGGGCCGCAGACCACTCGACTACGGTGGCTGTGGCGGAAAATAAACATATTCTTCATCTTCCAAGTCAATCCCCGAACATGAATCCGATCGAAAACTTGTGGAGGGAATTGAGATTGAAGATTCAGAAGAGAGGTCCCAATGACATCACTGAACTCAAAGAAATTTACATTGAAGAATGGAATAAGATTACGCCTGAAACTTGTTAAAGGCTGTTAGTGAAATACTATAAACGTCTCAAAACCTTAATTAATAATAAGGGCTAAGCAACGGAGTATTAATGTATGTATATCTTAAAATGTGTTGTAAACTTTTGTTCACGTATTGCTTATACATGTTCCTATATATTTTTTCTATAAAATATTTGTGGGTTTTAGATATATTATTACCCTTGTTGTAACATTGTTTATATATAGTCCAATTTTCATAATTGTACGTGGTCTATAAATGTGCAATCTGGCGATTTAATCAACGTGTTGTATTATTTTGCTCTCCCCACTGTATATGATTTGTTAAAATGAAATTTATTATCTTTCATTTTCCATTGGCACCGATAAATAAATTAATTTTTTAATATTATTGAAGTATGTGCTAAGTGAATGTTATTTATTTTATTTCAATTATTCAATCTTTACATGTTAGTGAAATGGACTGTTTTATATAATATGTCTACTTTAAGATACAAATTTATTTGGCTGTTGATGGAACTTTCTCACTATTTTAGTACTAGAGTGGAAAACAATCGCTATGTAGATTATATTTATTATACAGGGAGTGTTCGGGTTACGAACGAATTTCGTTTTTATGCACGTTCGTAAGCCGGTTTGGTATGCAAGTCAAAACTTAGACCCATACGTCACGGAATTATGCACTTACATTCGTAAATTATACTAGCTAATAGTAAAAACATGTACATAAGTGTAATATAAGCAAAATATAGTGTTCTGACTGGTAACTGGAGAGACAGGCGTATTCAGAAAAGCCTGCAACTGGAGAGTCTGGACAGGCTGAAGAGGCTGGAGCGTGGAGATGACAACAAAAGCTACAATCCAATATGGTGAACTGAATGAGACTCTTCCTCGTTTATGCGCCTCGTTACCATGTTCTCAGCCGTGCGAGCAAAACATCTAGTACTACACTCAGTTTGCAAGCTACGAACGGATCACCATTATGCGGAATGATTTAATAGAATTTATGGGCGCTCGTTCGTAACGGCGAGTTGTCGAAAGTCAAAATACCGTAAACCGAGGACTCCCTGTGCTTCCCATTTTTTTCTAATACTGTTTTTTTATTTTACTCCTTCTCATTCACAAATTTCTTTAGTGGGTATTATCACTTCTGAAACATTTTGAATCGTCCTATTTTTTAGAGCCTGTTATTTTATCCACCCTATCTACTGAGTCTGACTTCCTAATTCACCGTTTCATTTAATGCTTTCCATTTGGCATATCCACTGTCTGTATGACAGTTCCTTGTGTGTTTCTTGCATCTCTGGTGTCATGAGGCATTATATGTCCTGCTTCAGTGTACAGTCAGCCTCACTGAATTTCCACCAATAACCATTTTCTGGCGATACGGAATAAAATATCTTCCTACTTCTAATTCATTTATATGATGAAATATAGAATGCTTTGATTACTTTTAATTGTACCATGCTTGATTGACGATCAGTTCATTTTTCTCTTAATTTACGTAGTATTGGATTCAATGTATCGTTTTTCAGCATGCTATCTTTCCGTCCTTTTCAATTAATACCTGCAAATGACAATTATTTAAATGCAAGAAAACGCGCCATGATCGTGTCGGAGGTACTTTAACCCTCCACTAGCAGAAAATGATTAGAAGGTACCCAATTTTTCAAAAGCAGTCGTGAGAGAAGGATAATAAACACACACAGGAAATTTAATATATGTTCTTCTAATAATTACAATGGGAAATGTGAGCAATCTACCAATTTTTGGTAGATAAACCACAAGTACAATACTTTCTTAAACAGATCAACTATTAACAAATTAATTGCATTCCTAAGAGCTGAATAGTCAGGTGCACACAAAGTAATTGAAATTAATGAAACGTTCGAGTGATTCGTTTGCGCTGTTCGAGGTCGCTCCGTCGGTGAACGTGAGCGGTCATGGCGCTGTAGCAGAAACAACCTATGTCAACGAGTTTCTGTTAATAAAACATTTGCTGTTCAAGGTCATGGCGCTGTAGCAGAAACAACCTATGTCAACGAGTTTCTCTGTAAAT
>VCRD01001829.1:34249-55111 GCA_006783055.1 Trinorchestia longiramus
TGAGACGAATGCTCCATGCTGTGGAAGTCGCTCTATATATAGTCTAAGGAAGCGGAAGTCGGAACGAAATGTTGCTGACAGAACCATCGAAACACACAAACGTAATTTCCGTTTGTGAATAGAAACGCATAAATGGTACTTTTTTGAGTTGCAAAATTACTATTACTTTGTAATAGTAATTGTAAAAAGAAATCAAGATTACTTGTAAAACATCAATAATAAGTTTGGTGCTATTATTTGAGTGGGTAAATCTTTACGCTTTTACAGTATCTAGAATTTTTAATGCTAGGACCAAATGACGGTTTTACTTCTTATACTTAATTTTATTAAAGAATACTTTATTTTTATATTTTTGGGCGATGTAATATCGCTACAAGTTTGTGGAAGTATCTGATATCGACAAGGTTGGTGTGAGATGAATTATGGAACCCATGAACTAAATTATGCAATATGCTATTGCCTCATTTTCTTAAGTTGCCTCTCAGAAATCCACACCGTCGCTCCTTTGTCCCTTCTCCTGAACTTCCTGGCAGTCACAGCGATCGGAAGCAAATCTTGGATGTCCTCTATGCTACAGCCGATACCAAAAAAGCCACCATTTTGCATAACGCGACTACGAATGACGTCAATTGAAGAAACCACGTCGCTTAGCCGATCTCCTTTTGCCCAGACGTGCATCCTCTTTTCCTCATCATATTACACGTCTTCAATCTTAGTTGTCCGGGACTTAAGCGTGTCCCGTAGGATAAATGATGAGCTCGTTGGAAGTTGAGTTTATTGAAGCCGTGATCTGAGAACAAATCACAAATTAAGTTTACAGAACTAACTATTTAACTTAAGATTAAATACTCTTTGACATAATACTGGCATCTGAAAAGGCACGCATGATCATCTTTTGAATATGCCTACAACAGAATATAGTTTGAACATAATACTGGCCATTGAAGCTGACTGAAAAAACTGACAGCTACACAGAACTAGAGTAATGGCATTGACCTCACAGTTGCAGCTCAAATAACAAGTAGCTTCCACATGTACACAAAAATATAATTTCCTTTTGAAACAGAACTAGCATAAATATAATTCCTTTAGAAAGGAAAGCATATAGATAACTGAAGGTGCAGGTATATATGACTTGAGGTTCACCAACCTTAGTATTAAACAAAAATATCTTATACATCACAGTTAGAAGTGCCCGAGTGCCTCTACAGAAGAGGGAATTACACTGCAAGCTTATTACCCAAAAATACAGTGAACTACCATGATTTACACATCAATGTACGAGTAACGCTTAAAGAACATACATAGCTGCTGCAATTCAGCATCACAAATGAAAAAGAAATGGCTATCTGTATTTAGCAACAGGCATTGTCTTATGCAGAAAAAATCATACATTTAGAGCACTCTGAATTAATAATATTAAAATTGTGTAAGGAACTTTTCTTTCCAATGTTGGGTGGTGTGAAAACCTTTTACACCTACATTGAACGCATTATAATGCTGCTGTAGACCAGAAGACATTTTCTACATTCTACACTGAAAGTTGCATCTCCTGTGAATAGATGCTAGTTAACTAAATGAAGAAGTGACTATGTATGTACGTAGAATGCTTTTTGGTGTCTTACTGTACAATCAGGATTCTATTGAGCAGGAAGGAATAAACACATTTACTTTATCATAAGAGTGGTGAGATAACTTCTTGGCTCACATGAAATACATATACTGACCAGTATCACACAAATTCTACAGCTATGACTGGCGACAGAATATTATATTAAATGACTCTAGTACCTTGAGCATTCTTCAGTGTCCTATGGATATCACAGTTGGCCTCTTGTCTGCATAGGCTATGACTGCATTTTTACAGTTATGATAATGCGCAGTTGTGATAATACTGATATCGACGGACTTATGGATCTAAGTATACTCACGATTATATTTTACACTTTACACAATATCTTACATTTTTGATTTGGTGGGGAGTTAACACTTTTTAAGAACGATACTGACTATGTGTGGCTTCGACGGTGGCGGTTAAAGACAAAGCGACGATGGCACACGTGTCGCTAAAGCTGCTGGCGTCTCGGTATTGCCAGCCAGCGAATATCCCTCTGTCCCTCTTTTCTCTAATGCGAGTTCTAATTGATTTATATTTATTTTATATCGTAATCTATCAGGACAATGGTCTTCATACACTCCTGAAAGATTATGAGGTTCTTCTCGAGGTCTTGGTCAATTGAGTTTTTGTGGACCGCACTGAGGAGTCTGATGATAGACTGAGCCGCCTCTTTGATGGTTTCAGTTGATGTCATCACCTCAGTTACTCGCACTGACCCTTTATTAGTATAGTACTGTGTCTTCAGCAATGCTAGTAAAATATCTGCAGCACGACTTATAATTGAAAAACTGAGCACAGTGAGGGCGACGGAGAGAATTTGTGCTTTCTCATGCAACACTCGCTCTTCATTTGAGCTAAAACTAATATTATTTCCATTTTCACCATGAACATTGAAACAAGGTCCACATAGAAGATTAATTTCTGTACGAGAAAGAAGTTTATTTGCTCGAATATGCATTCTAGCTATCAATGAGCAATCCTTTCTTCTTTGACTGGTATCCATAAACCAATCATGTGTGGGGGAAGCTGTGTTGCCGAATAGAACTTGAGTAGAATCCATCATGATTTGCAACAACACAATGCTACTAATTTATTTTTGATGGAATTTAAAACGTCGGAAGATGAAGATAGAAACCAGCTTACAAAAATAGAATGAAAACATTAGACTATCAGGCGTCATGACATCAGTTACGTGAATTTTGAACTAGTCGAAGCAAAATAAGCAAAATATGTTTACCGCTATCTTAGTAAGTTCAACAAAAATTGATCTAGTTTATAGAATTCTGGAGTTACCCAATTGAACTCACCTAAGATAATATAACATCTGTCACATGATATTACACAACTAGTATGATGTTAGACCAATAAGATATTAAACATTTAAGATATTATAAGACTTCTGACAATATTACACCACTATATTGTAATGTTACACCTCTAGCACACACGACACATCACAAACACACAAAAGAAAAACATACACATAACACAATGTCGACCGCACCACCGCTCAGGAAATAATTATGATGCTGGGAACACACATCTCTGTAGACTAGGCCTCCATTTTATCTCTGTGACCACTCTACACCCAATGGGTTGAATCAAAACACTTATTTAATCAACAGTATGCAAATAAATATGTGTGTGAAATTATATCAACTTGTTCACTAAAATTTTGAAACTCACGGCAAAATATTTTTTCTTTGGAATAAACTGTATTGCATTATGTATTTTAGTTCGTATTTTGTTATAAAACAAGTCAACATTGGCCTATAAATGAGAAAGCAGATGTGTGTTTTAACGGGACCAGGCGGGTTTATTGCTAATTTGTTTATTATTAATCGTAAAACCAGGAAACTATACATATATAGAAGAAAGATTTTGTTCCTGGACATTTTTTGATTTGACGGATAGGAAACGAGTTAGAAGAAGAAAACGCAAAATTTTAGGAGAAATTTCCGTAAACTATTCCAGTCCTGACAGGTCAGGATATAAAATAAATATAAATAAATTAGAAATTGCATTAGAGAAAAAGGGACAGAGAGATAGTCACTGGCTGGTAATACCGAGACGCCAGCAGCTTTAGCCACACGTGCCGGCAGGCGTCGCTTTGACTTTCCCGCCATCATCGAAGTCACACGTAGTCAATATCGTTCTCAAAAACAGTGTTAAGTCCACACCAAATCAAAAATGTAAGATATTGTGTACAGTGTAAAATATAATCGTGACAAGGACTACTATAAACAGGAAGTGCACCGTCATGTAGCTGACTGCTGAAGCGGAGGCCAGTTCACCGAGTTCAGTTATCCTCCATCTGCCATAGTGCGAACATTGCCGTAGTCTGTCGCTCGGTTTGAATCGGAGATTGTTGTTTGTTTCGAGGCACATTGCTGCATTTCTAAGTGGATACTGTTTGTTTACAAAATTTATTGCTAATTATATGTATTAGAAATGGCGAACAAGTGTGCGGTTGTATGAACAAGTGAAATCCCTCCAAGTATCTTCAATGTGCCTGCATCATGTCTGCCATCTCCAAAACCTGCACCTCGCTCGGCGAAAGTGGACGACCAACAACTGAGGTATTTTCTTCAGAAAGACAAGATTACTTCATTATTTTGATGCTTTCAAACCTGAATGTAACCTGCAGAAGCAGTACCAGAACTTGATTATTTAAAGATCGAAAGTAAGGCTTGTGTGTTTGTTCATGACCGACAACTTCAGTGAATGCAGCCTGTCTGTGATTGTCGAAAACAAGCCCACTTTGTGTTCCCCACTAACGCTCAGTGCGTTCAAGAAAGGCATTAGTACCACTGTTTAAGACACTTCATCCCAACAATGGTTTGAGATCGTATACTCAGTTCGACGAAACTGTGCGCTTGGCAATGCACTATGACATCCCGTTTGACAAAACGATCCAAAATGTTGTCACTCTTCTTCAAGCTCACACATCAGCCTGTGTCGACACCGAGAAGGTGAAAAAGTTGGTATTTTTGACACGTCAGTTAGAACTTTTATTACAGAAGCAATTTTTCATGAATGATTGTTTTTCTCTTCAATCATACCCAAAGTGTAATTATGAACAGCTCAGAGACTTTTTGGTGCTGCCATGCAAACGCAAGCTGCAGTACATCACTTCATCTATTGACAAGGACCAGGTTCTGAGGGAAACATTTGACAAAGTCCAGACACTGCAGCAGAAGAATGTGTTTCTCTTGGTAGATGAAGTACAGATTCGCCCAATTGTTTAATTTTCTGGTGGGGTGCTGAGTGGCATGTCCGAGAACAACCGAGACTGCAAGACCACTTCTATGCTGTGTCATGATGAAGTCGCTGCACAAAGTACCTAGTCTGATGGTTTCAGTGGAATTGACATTGACTGCCCCAAGATGTTCCATCGTCTGGCAAATGTTCTATTGAATGGACTCCACAACCTAGAGAAAGACCAGCAGAAGAAGGCAGTCCTTCAGACCTCTGTAAAGAAAGCCCGGTTGGCTGACTAATCGCTGCACTTCGGTAGGTTTTTGCTTCTATGTCTGTTTGTTTATATGCGTGAATGTTTGTATGTTTGGTTTGCATTGGAAAAGTTTTAACTATAATCAATTTGTGAAGTCTAAAACTGCAGCAACTCTCCTTTTTATAAAGTGGCCACTAAGCTCATACAATAATACATGTTAAGTCCGGTCAAAATTGGTATTTCAAAGCATTACAGTGCTTTAAACCATTTAAAATTTACTGTAAAACCTTATTATCCCTTCTATTGCTTGAAAGAAGTAATTTTTGATCAATTTGTCCGATAGAAAATGTTATGTTACTAAGAACGCAATGGCCTCTGTTAGCGTAGTCAGCTATATGGCGGTGCACGTCCTGTTTATAGTAGTTCTTGAATCGTTAGTGTACTAGATCCATAAGTCCGTCGATATCAGCATTGTTATGACTGTGCATTATCATAACTGTGAAAATACCGCCATAGCCTATGCAGACAGGAAGCCAACTGTGATATCCATGGGACACTGAAGAATGCTCAAGGTGCTATAGTCATGTAATATAATATTCTGTCGCCAGTCTTAGCTAAAGAATTTACGTCATACTGACAGGCATCAATATATGTATCTCATGTGAGCCAAGAAGTTATCTCAACCATGTTTGTGATAAATTAAATGTGTTTAGTCCGTCCTACTCAATCAGCAGCGTTCTATCACAAGCGTTAGACCAGTTAGGCCTCGTTCCATCTTGGATTATGGAGTACGGCAACGATTACAAGTATGAGATGTGGGGTGAAACAAAAAACAGTCGAAACTTGGAGCTTATATATTATACGTCCATCAGGCTTGGCGACAAGAAGAAGAAGAAGTAACTCAGTGAGTCCCCGCAGGAAGTTTACACATGAACATAGAAAACGGGACTGAAGTAATTTTATGGGTGACTGCAGCAACTCATTGTATATGTATAAATATATATACTGAAGTTGGATCTCAACACGCCCCCTCCAACTGAAGTATTCCATCCCACTACGCAAAAGTTCACATAGTATCCAATTAGAGCTAACATTTCAACGTTCAGATCTTTCTATGAATCTCGAACAGCAGAAAAACAAAATACAGATCATCAGTGTAAATCAACAGATTACACTGAGCACGAGACCCAAAAAATATAACGCACCAATAATGCATAGTCCGCAATAGCGTTAGGATTACTGTACTCAAGATAATTCCATCTCTCCTTGCAGTTGATGCACACAAAGCTAAACTAGATAACATATCAGACACAGTAACTTAGAATTAAACACACACTTTGAACTTAAGCAATGACTGTCTAGTAACAGGCTTTGTGAACATGTCAGCCATGTTTTCCTTTGAAGGAACAAAGCTCAAAACTGCTTTATTATCTTGAATAATTGCTCGAATGAAATGATATCTTATGTCTATATGTTTCGAGCGTTAATGATGAACAGGGTTTTTGGCTAGGTCAGTAGCACCTCTATTATCAACAAAAATTCTAACAGGTTCATCATATCCATCCATATCACACAGTAGCTGTTTGAGGAAAATTCCTTCCTGCACAGCATAGGTCAGGGCAATATACTCTGCTTCGCAGCTTGAAAGAGCAACAATATTCTGTTTCTTGGACTTCCAAGATATCAGTGAACTGCTGCTAGATGATTTAAACACATATCCTGATATGCTCTTACGGTCAGAGGAGCCACCCCAGTCAGAGTCAGAGAAACCAGTAATTTGCATGGGGTTCTCGGATTTTACAAATTTCAAACCGAATAAAATAGCACCTTTAAGGTACTTCAACACAAATTTGCACAAATTCAGATGAGCATTTGTCGGACGAGTTAAATGTTGTGACAGTAATGTACCAACATAGCAAATATCAGGCCTAGTACAAGTCATCAAGTAGATCAAACTACCAACAATTTCACAGAACAATTTAGGATCGCACAAATTCTTAGAATCAGAGCTTACATCAAGCTTGTTGGCACTGGGATCACATGGAATAGACTTAAGATTACAATCAGACATCCTAAATTTTGATAAAATTTTCTCAACATACTTTGACTGCTTCATCTCAATTGAGTCCTGCTTCACAACAAATTCAATACCCAGAAAACATGAAATTGGGCCAAGATCCTTCATTTTGAACTTATTTGACAATAAGCGCTTGACTTCCCTCAACACAACAGCGTTAGAAGAAGCCAAAATTAAATCATCAACCCATACAATAATAATCACTTCTCCAGATTCGCTTTCTCTCACATAAACACAAGTATCGCTCAGCGATGGAACAAAATTTTGTTCAACAAGAAATTGATGCAAGAGATTGTTCCAGTTACGACCACTCTGCTTTAAGCCATACAAAGATTCCTTGAGCTTATAAACTAACTTCTCTCCATTTTTGTCAAGTTCAATAAATCCCTCAGGCTGATCAACAAAAACATTGCAGTCTATTTTTGCATGAAGATAAGCTGTGCACACATCCATCTGGTGCACAATGTATGACTTTTGCACAGCAATATCCATCAGCATTCTAACAGAAGTTAGACGTGCTGTTGGAGAAAAAGTCTCCGTAAAGTCTACATCAGCTACTTGGGAATATCCCTTGGCTACATAACGAGCTTGATTTGAAAATTTCACCAACAGCATTAACAGGGTCAACAGAGTTTACAGAATTTAAATAATACAGCTTACCACATTTCTTAATATTGAATTCAGTCCCATCTGAAGCAGACAACTTTGCTACACTTTGACTGAAATTAAATGATGCACCCTGACCAATAGCAGCCTGAACAGAGAAAATATTCTGCCTAAAACTAGGAATACAAAGAACATTTTTAAGAAGTACATTGTGTTTCCTATTTTTGGCATCAGTAAGGGTAATCCTTGCATCACCTTTAGCATCAACAATGTTGTTCATCCTAGAACCATCAGCTAACTCAATAAAATTCTTGGATCAAAATTTTTATCTAAAGATACAAACTTAGATTTATCACAAATAATGTGAGCAGTTGCTCCACAATCCACCGGTAAATTAGCACTGTCTACTACAGAAGCACTTACTGAGTCTGTTGTTACTCTGAAATAAAAAGAGCCTTTCACATCTATACTGTCTGTTGCCATTGCTTTCACAGTATCTTTCTTTCGGCAAAACTTAGTGTCATGAGATGCACTTTTACAAATAGAACACCACCGATTTTTCTTTGCACTGTAATTTTTACATTCAACTTTCTTATGACCTGACTTACCACATGAATAGCAAATAATTTTACTGTCTTTCACTTTTATAACACTTTCTTCATTTTCACTGTGGCTTTGTCGGGTTCTCTTTGTCTCCTCTTCACTCTTGAGTGCTGATTTGAATTTCCGAAAGTCCATTTCTGCACTGTCACGTTGTGTGACGACGGTAGAGAACGCGTTGTAGGCGGCTGGCAATCCTCTGATAATCATCGCGATTATCAGTCCATCGCTGATCATTTCGTCGGCCCTTTTCAGGTAGGAAGCAGTGGTTACTGCACGTAGCAAATAGTCGGTTACTGTCTCGCCATTTTGCATCTTCAGAGCGGCCAACTCGCAATACAGAGCTATAATTCTCGGTTTACTGCTACCGAGGTAATGATCACGCAGTATCTTCATGGATTTTCTTCCATCTCCATAGGCGTCCCGAATAATTAACGAAAGGCTTTTGTCATCGAGCCTTTGCACGAGCTCGGAAAACACTTGCTTGTTCTTCACAACATCCAGACTTGATTCTTCGCCCTCAAGGGCGGAATTCAACGATTTCAAGTCTAGGTAGGCCCGGAATTTAACTTCTCACAATTCATACCTTTCATCATTGCCATCAAAAGTAAGGTTACTGGGCCCATAACCTGTTAGACCAGTTAGGCCTCGTTTCATCTTGGATTATGGAATACGGCAACGATTACAAGTATGAGATGTGGGGTAAAACAAACACAGTCCAAACTTGGAGCCTATATATTATACGTCCAGCAGGCTTGGTTACAAGAAGAAGAAGAAGGAACTCAGTGAGTCCTCGAAGGAAGTTTACACATGAACATAGAAAACTGGACGGAGGTAATTTAATGGGTGACTGCAGCAACTCATATATATGTATAAATATATATACTGAAGTTGGATCTCAACAAAAGGTTTTCACACCACCCTACATTGGAAAGAAAGTTCCTCAAACAATTTTTATATTATACATTCAGTGTGCTCTAAGTGTATGATTTTTTGCATAACAAACAGTGCCTGTTGCTAAATACAGTTAGCCTCTTCTTTTTCATTTGTGATACTGAATTGCAGCAGTTATCTATGTTTATAAGCAATACTCTTGCTTTGATATGTCAATCATAATAGTTTACTATATTTTTGGGTAATAAGTTTGCAGTGTAATTCCCTCTTGTGTAGGGGTTTTAAAACATTTTCTAACTGTGATGTATAAGATATTTCTCTCTAACACTGAGGTTGGTGAACCTCAAGTCATTTATACCTGCACCTTCAGTCATCTATATGCTTTCCTTTCTAAAGGAATTATTTTTATGCTAGTACTGTTCCAAAAGGAAATTATATTTTGTGTCAGCAGCAACTTTTTATTCGAGCTGCAACTGTGAGGTTAATGCCATTACTCTAGGTCAGTGTAGCTGCCAGTGTTTTGGTCAGCCTCAGTGGCCAGTATTATGTTGGAACTGTAGTCTAGTGTAGGCCATTGAAAAGATAATCATGCGTGCCATTTCGGATGCCAATATTATGTTTGAACTGTATTCCAGTGTAGGCACATTGACAAGATAATCATGCGTGTCATTTCAGACGCCAGTATTATGTCAGAAAATTTAATTTTAAGTTAAATAATTAGTTCCGTAAACTTAATTTGTGATTTGTTCTCAGATCACGGCTTCAATAAACTCAACTTTCTACGACCTCATCATTTATCCTACGGGACACGCCTAAGTCCCGGACAATTCCTCCTTTAAAACTTGGCGTAGAGAGTCGTGAGAGGGCTCTTTAGAAAGACCTAAGAGCCTTCTACAGTAAAACGGGGAGACATTTTTGAATTGTTTTTTGTTTCATGGATATTTACCCTTCAAAACAAAATTTGTTTTCGAAGTTTTTGCATGTTTTTTACTCTCATTGGCTATATATTTTGATCTAATTATAATATTGTAAACGTCTTCACGTTTATCTCTAGAAGGCTTTCTGTTCTTTCTTAAGAGCCCGTACACGAGTCTCTATTTCAAATAATGGAGGAGTATGCTTTCGCGCCGCCGAAAACAAAGTTTTTCAGGAGAGCCAATTTTTGTTTGATGATTTTATTTTATTGGAACCTGAAGGTTCCGGGGTCCTCCTTAGGAGGTAATGTGCTATGTATCAACTGGGTTAGGATACTGATAGATCATGAGACGCTTCAGCACTGCAGAGGGAGAGTGTTAAGGTGTTTTTGGAGGTGGAGTACTGTGAAGATTAGAATCCGCCGGTGTTGTAGCTGCAGGAAGGTTCGTCATGGGAGGTCCTCTTCTTCTTTACTGGTGGTCCCTTCGCCGGATCGTTTCCTTCTTCTTTGATGCTTTCATAACAGTTCGTGGAATGAGTCCAAAAGCCACAAGCACGTGTCCACGGATATTTCCGGGGTTGTGCTGAAGGGCCGTGACAGTCGCAGCAAAGACAGAGCGCTCAAGGTAGGCAAACTTGGTCTTCAGGCACGTCTTGAGTTGGTGTAGTCGGCTCCCCATCCTCTTGGAAACGTGGTTGACGCATTCCTCCTTCACAACAGTGGTTGCTGCGTAGGGGCCTGCTTTGCCGTTCTGCGTTCTTTGCTTCCTTACCCCACACGGGGTCCCTTCCCACCCCTTCCCACTCCTCCCACACCCCTTTCCCGTTCTCGTACAACCCAAAAATTTTTACGGAACCTACGCAAAATGTTCAACTTTCATTATCTAAAAAAATACGCATTCGTAAAAATTTTAAGATTTTGGCTAAATGAACCCGCCTGGTCCTCTTAATTGAGTTTCTTCACTGCATTCGGAGAGACATTCTTTGTATAATAATATATGAATAAAAAAATTTTATGGTAACCCCTGAAATATTTCAATTTCAGTAATTGTCAAGAAATACATAGTCCATACATAGTCCATACATAGTCCATAGTCATAGTACTTAGAAATAGATAATAATTTTTAAATTTATTGTTCACTGGCAGCTCACGAGTGTACAACTTTCTTTAAAATTATGTGCCTTAAAAATTTGATGACAAAGCTTCTTGAACAATTTTGGGCAGCTGTAGATAGACTTGGGAACTGAACATTTTTCAAAAACATTAGGCACTGAAACCCATAAACCTCTTTTGAATGATCATATATGCCATAGTTCACATGTTATTGGAACATTCAACGCTAAATTCTCCAGCTAATTTCAAAATTATTTCAAACTTGAATTCAGAGGTGAATATCTAGTTAAGTTTACCAGTTTTAACTTGAAAGCACAATGATAGGTCAGGTAAAGTAAAATAAGTTATATCCTGGATAAAAATAATGAACGTCTGTGACTAATAGTTATCAAGTAAACACTCAGTATTGACCGCATCTATAATACAATTTTTTTAATATTTACTATGTTAAGTAGTAAATCCCAAACATTCATATGTCACATCCTGGTAATCAATTGAATTTAACTCACACAAAGTCAGATCTTACTTGTTTTACTTTCCCAAGTTGTTTAGCTTAGCGGCGAACCACACGCGCTGAGACGAGCTGTTTGCGAAATCATTGTATGTTAATGATCATTGAAACGCGTGGAGGACCGCTACAGTGCAAATGCCTCAGTCACGCTTGAGAGAGGATTGTATTACTGGACTGAGGATCACACATCCCAGCAGGTGAGGTATTGTTTATTTCTTAAGATGCTGTAAACCTAAACTTTCGAATGCAAGTTGTTCCGTATAATAAGCTTAGTTTAAACTTGTACGGATCAAGTAAGTCCTTAGCATTGGCTAAGCTTGTGGGGCTGTTTCATTTTTCCTATATGCCAGTAAATTATGTGCAGTATTTAGTTTATATAGGGCAATCTGTTAAGAACTGAGAATTGACGGGTCAAAAAGCAGTAGTAAGGTAAGAGCAATTCTGCGATTTAGTTTGTTATTCGTTTTACCTTACTTCGTGACCCAGATCTCACGTGTCATCAGCGCCTTGCAGAAGTAGGTCAAAAACGAATTGTCTGAAAGTGTGAAGGTCTATGCGGTTGATAGAAAATGCTTTTAGAGTATAACATAACTCACATTATTGTGTTTAGGGTTCGTATCAGAAACGAAGAAGTAATCATAAATCCTAATTTACAACTACAAAATTAGTTTTTTCTCAATTTAAGAAAAATTTCATATCAATTGAACTCAGACGTTCAGGTATATGATTTATAAACCGACTACATAAGGCTGTTAGCTCATTTCTGCCTGTAAATTATCGTATTTTAAACGTTACTTGCGTATATTTTCGCAATCTTTATGGTTCAGTATGCGTTCACCTCAGACAGTTCATTGAATATTTGCGTTGTTGAATCATTTATTATTTAGGCTCAAGTTTTTAAGCTCTCTATGGAACAGAAGACAGAATAGAATCGAAATCGGTCACACCATATCAAATTAACAACTAACTATGTTTCATGATCTACATATACATCACAACTCAATCAATCTGTCTTCGCCCACTGATGGGCGTTCAGAGGTTCATAGGGTTCATTATTATATCTAAGTGAAAACTAGAGTACTGATGAGCACACACATTCCAAATTCAGCGACACTCATAAAAATATTTCACTTATAAAATGTTCAAAGCCTAGCATATGCAGAAAATACTTTCCAAAATTATATGTGTCATGATTCAAAGTCTTTCCGAAACAAAAAACTCGAAAACTAATAGTTTCATGTAAGGGTATTGAGCCCAAGAAACCTTCGGATCATTGAGGAATGCTGAGTACTTATGGTTTTTAGTGAAAATGAGTTTTTTTATTATTTTCCTGATATTTCTTTAGTTTCGAGATTTCATTCTAGTTATGGAACGAATGATGTCTTCTTTGACTTATACATAAACGTAATCACTATATAACACTTTTCCAGGATAAACATACAGTTACGTGCATTTGTAGTGAACCGTAGTCTGAATTTTAACAATTATTTAATCAATGTTTTACAGTAATTTAACTTTTAATTAGGTATTGAAATATGATACGAGATTATTTACAATGTTACCTTGTGACAGAGCCTCGCACTACCCTCGTAGCTTGCGAATAGTACGAAACTCCCAATGGTGCAAGAAAGTAATAGGGTCCACTTTCGTTTCCGTCTATTATTTTTTTATACGATTTTTTAAAGATTCTTAACGTATGACGTGAAATGCGTTCTTTGGTTGGTTCCTTTTTTCTTAAGAAAGGCATAACCTAATCACACTTCGTTTTAGGAAGCAGTCGACAGTGACTTTAATTCGACTACCATTGTTTGAAACTTAGATATATACTGAACTAGCTTCTTAGTGTGAGTATAGTGACAGATGACTAAAAAGAACTTACATCAGCTGAAAATATTGAGCATGCTTAACGTTGTTTACACAATTCACATAATTAATTTAAATAGAATCAAACCGTTTTTCCTCAAAGGAATTAGCTACTAATGTCGACTCAACTTGCTCTTAAGTCCTCATACTGCTCATAACCTTACAATCAAACATCACGTATGGCGTATGCACATATCAAAAGTAATCTCGCTCTGTTAAGTGCACTATGAACTATACATGAAGAAGTAATGGTTCCACGAAATGCGTCTCATTGAAGCATTATGGGCCAACAAAATATAAATTACGATACTCTTCAATTATTACTTTCTAAACGGTTCTACTTTTGATTTGAAAATGCTCTAAGCCTAATTCTCAACGCTTAGGGACAATGACCTGCTTTTCGTTCTACGCTAAGGTCCTTACCTTACTTCTGAAGACGCTTCTGGTCGCTGCCTTTCAATAGCTTAACAAGGGGCAACATACTTTTCATACTAGCCTGCCACATAGAATAGGGTGTCTCCCAAAAATGTATGTATTCTTTCACTGCTCATTACTCATATTTGTTTTGATATTGGTATTTATTGACAAATTTACTGGGTTAAATTAAAGAAAATGACAATGAACTTAGAAAAATATAATCCCATAAAAAACTTTCTACAATTTAGTCTCTTCCTAGTAATTAGCGTTAAAGAGGACGTACATTTTTATGACCTACATAAAAACCAAAAAACACCCGTGCACAACAAAATGTTGGAAGAGTTCCGGTTGCTTATCATACTTCAGAATGTTTTCTCAAGCTCACTATTTTTTCTTTGCAGGTATCGCTCATTCAGTCGAAATGTGAAGCTCCACTTCAGTTCTATGGAAACAAATTGGCCCACAATGCAACACATCTTATTAACCTGGATGCTTTGGTCCACTTCAGTCTACAACCGACAGGAGTCAGACTTTTTTAACTCCTATGTTTTTGGAAGACACCTGGGTGTAAAGTTTGGTTGTGCTCGGGGAATTTTAAGCAACCAACTCTTTACAATTCCTAATCTAACTGCCCGTGTGACCTTACTCAAGGAGAATAAAAGAACTCATCAGAGGTACTCAGCTTGGTATTCAAGAAGTTGGCATGAGAAATAGCTTGGAATCTTCTTGGGATGATTTAGCCAGTCCAGAGCTTCCAGATGATGGTTAGGCCAGTCCAGCTTCAGAGGTGAAGGCCAGTCCAGAGCTATAGCGACTGTGGCTTGAAATGTTGCACCAGTACAGCCAGTACAGTAGGTGCAGTATGTGGCGTATAAGTGTACAAGTGCAGTAAGTCTAGTAAGTGTAGTAGGTAGGTAAGTAAGTGGGTTCACAGTTGAGTGGTCTCAGTGAGTTCCAAGTGAGTGAGTGGCAGACGGTCCTCCAAATTCTGCACGTAATGGTGAAGTGATGAGCACATATACACGGATCATAACCACATCACAGGTCCCATTGACAATTCTTAAAATATGCCAGGGTAAAGTGCAGAAGGCTGTACTGGTTCAGGATTACTAGCAAGCAACTCACCATTTAATCAGTTCTTGTTTTCACATTCTTACAGTGAGGTAGTGATTTATTTAAATTGATTTTAGTAGTTATTGATAGAAGCAGAAATAATTAAATAATATCTCCGGCAGAAGTCTTAAGGATTTGCTTGTGGGTTTTTAGAAACCAATTTTAGTAACATAAATCAGGAAATTTGACATAAAATAAAAGGTTCATTCTTAGCCTTTCAATATTCATAAATCTGAATTAAATAATGACCACAGAATAATTTAGTTTAAGGTCTTCAAAGAAGTAGCTTTTAGGTCTGTAATAATACAGAATTTTACCACATATAAAGAAATAAAATAATTCTTAAGGTGACAAAATTAGGGATAAATGCTATAGCTGTATATTTAAAAGGAATATAATTTTATGAAAATCTACACCCGAGGAAATTGCAGGCTAGACTTATAACTGTCTTTAGGATTGACCTGTTCATATGAGGTCCTCTGAGAATAGTAGAAAAATATTGAGTCACTTACTATAGCACAGTCACTGATTTATCTCAGTTGTCCAATAGAAACAATTCCTAACACTTGATTTTGCTCTAATAATTCACGGTGCAGAAACAAACACTTGAAAATCTAAACATCACCAAAGAACACAAATACACTGGCAAGTTAAACACAAAAATTAAGACAAAACTGAAAATACTTAAGACATCGTATGCTCACCTCCACTACGCACAAAACGGATTCAAGATAGCAACGAAATCAGTGGTGTGGGATCAGGTATATATAGTAATGCGGACCGGATACGGGGGTAGGATCAACGAATGTTGCCAAACAAACAAACAAACAACTTTATTTCCAATCAAGTACACAGTACATAGACATTAGTACATTGGTTTTTTCAAATTCTTAAGGTTGACATTCTTAGAGTAAGGATGATGGTGAGCTCCATGCGATGATCCTGGGATGTGTCCATGTGGGGGAGTTGAGGGCTTACCGATAAGTGCGAGCTCACGGTGCGAAACGAGAAACAGCTCGTATTCATTGCCGGGTTTCGAACCCGCGGTCTGTCTGCCCGAAGCAGAGACCTGATACCAAATACAGGCCGCAGACCACTCGACCACGGTGGCTGCCAGCCTAATAGTCTTTAGGGGGGAACGTGTTATTTTTGTTGTAATAATTTCGTGGGTGATGTTCTTCCAGGGAAGTGATACGATCGGCTTCGTAGCTTGCAGATTTATTATTGAACACGATCTAACTCAGAGTAGAAGTTAAAGCCAAGATCAAGGACCGAAATTGAGAAATTTGTAGACTGAGACTGGGACTGAACTGAACCTGAAACCGAAACTGAAACCCGTCAGAGAGACTGAAAGCGCGAATAAGATTACTGTACACTGGGGAACGGCGGAGAAGGAACTGACAGGCACATAGCCTACAGGCTCGTGGTTGACTATGGTGTTCTATAAACGAGAGTTACAATTTGGAGTTGGAACTACGATTGAATTTTTAACTTTAAAATACTAGTTTCAAATGACGTGAAATACGTATAAAAATTAACTAAAATATTACTAAATTTAATGTTATTTAATACTAAAATATTCACGATATTTTAGCGGCCCTACAAGTCCTTTGTTTTTTTTGGAACGCTCAGATCTAATTATTTAATATAAATAAAATATATCCCTGGGTTGTCACTAACCTTGTTAAAGAGACTAAAAGTAAGGCTAAATTCTGTAATAATTATTACTACAATCTCTAGTGAGATTAATGAGTTAAATGCTAACTTATATTTACTGAGATAATTGCTAACTTATATTTAATGATATAAATGCTAACTTATATTTTAATGAGATAATTGCTAACTTATATTTTAACGTGCTATTACAGAGATATGAATGGTACATTGAGTGATACCGTTCATGCTACAGACTGATGCGCTGGGAGTAGAACAAGTGAGAGCACCCACATACTGGGCAAAACTATTTTGTTTTTTGAGTAGGATGGTTCTCTTTGCTACCGCTTCGAGGCGCTTGTATCTTATTAGGTTTTCCTGTGAAGGACAGCGAAAGAGTTGCCCCTTAGCTCGTCTGCGCTGAGCTACTGCTTTTGAGCAGGCTGCATCCCACCAGGGAGTAGCTCTGGAGATTCCAGTTCTGCCAGTTGACATGGGCACAGACTTTTCTGCAGCAGAGTTTATGGCAGCCAGTAGGAAGTTGTTGCCCATAATAGCATTGCACGGGCTGACATGTGTTTGGTCTGTGTGAGCATTCAGGTACGAGGTCCACTTTGTCCAGTCCGCAGCTCCAAGTTTCCAGTACTGTGCTGCCCCCATGGGATGCCTCACTGGAACTACTCCCAAGGTACAGCACACTGGGAAGTGGTCACTTCCAAGATCTGGCCCAGTTCTCACTTCACTGGTCCTCACCAAGTTGTGAGTAGCAAAAAATAAGTCCAGTGTTGATGTTGTTCCTACTCTTCTGTCTATGTAGGTGGGGGAATCATTATTTATTATACCTACTGGAAAGGTATCCAGCATTTCTTCCAAGGCTCGACCTGCAGGATTAGTTCGGGATCGTTCATCCCAGAGAGGTGAATGTGCATTAAAGTCCCCAAGAAAAAGGAATGTGTGGTTTAGCTGTTGTAGGTAATGTCTAAGTTCTGAAAGTGAGAAGGGTTGGTTAGGATTATACACATTTATGATGTCTATGAGGCCTGAGGCTGTGTTCAAGGTTACTCCCTGCAGCTCCAGGCTCCCATTAAACGGCTCCAGTCTTAAAAGGTGAAATATGTAGGATGTCCTGCCTCACCAATATGGCTAGGCCTCCTCCTCTCACTCCACCTACTCGTGGACACCAAGTTGCCACATATCCCACAAAGTTGGGTTTTGGTGCTGTATCCATCAGCCATGTCTCACATAGACACACAACTTCTGGTTTGGTTTCATAAATGTGTAATTTTAATTCTGATAATTTAGAGGACATCCCATTGCAATTAAACTGTATGACAGCCATCTCTCTTGCTTCATTTTGTTTTCTGGCCAAATATTGATTAGTGGAATAGGTAGCCATTACATTAAGGTATTGCACTGCTGGTTGGATTTTGTTACTTGCTGTCTTGTCTTGACCCTTGTGAGCTTTGTCATTGACATCTGTTTTATTTTCCCCACTGCATACCTCTGGGTCCTCACAGGTGTAGCTTGAGAGAGTCTTGCCTCTAGTGCTGAATCCTTACATTGTGATTCTACCATGTTCTTACTTGGGGATTTGTTCCCTTGGTTTCTGCACCTAGTAATTATTGGTTCTGAATATTCCGTTCCAAAATGGTTGCGGATCATACCTGCCAACAACAATTGGCGCTGTGGTGGCTGTTCTTTTTGCATGTTGGCTAGAATTAGCTCACTAAGTAAGGAAGAAACTTTACTAAGTATTGTGTGGGAAACCTCTGCAATCACTGATTCCATTTTGTTTTGTAGTTCCAAGCTTAACCTCTGTATCACTGTAGATCCCATCTCCCTGCCCATTTCCTTAATTTGGTGCTCCAATTTTTTACCCAAAGATGCTACACTTTTTGATAAAATTTCAGCACATTCTGTAGCTGTTTTCATTTGTGGGGAAGGTTTCTTTGTTCGCTGAGTAATATTATTGCTGGGGGTCCTCTCTTGAACACCACTCAGTTGAAAATGCTCACTTGTGGATGGCAGGTCATTCAAGCCCTGAACTACAGAGCTGTAGAGTGGGCTGCTGGAGGCTGTTGAGGGGAGAACCTCTGCATCTGACCATAGGTAGGATCCACCTGACTGGTGAATATCTACCACGACTTCTTGGACAGTTAGGTCATTCTGATTTTTTGCTGATTCCTTTGAATACTGTGTTGTGATCCCATGATGTTCGAGCTAACTATTGGAACTGTCAAATTTTGTTTTTTCATTAGTTGTGCTTTAGTGACTTCAGTCTGTGTTTTCATCACCTTGTGTTTGGCTGCTTCAAACCCCACTCCAGAGCGCTGCAGCTTCTGTATAGCTGCTGCATTTCTGATAGCTGGACATTCTTTAGAGCTTGCTATATGGGTCTGATGGCAGTTTGCACATTTCTCCTGTCCTGGTTCGGCAGTGCACTCATCCTTTGTATGTGGGCCAGAGCACACCAGGCAGCGAAGAGGTGAGTTGCAGTTCACTGCTACGTGTCCCAGCCTTTGGCAGCGGTAACAGCGGCGAAGAGGAGCATTGAAAGGGAATACTACATATCTGGTAAATCCGACGTATATGTGTGAGGGACATTGAGTTCCTGCAAAGCCTAGCTTGACCGCTGATGACTCTTCTTTTATTCCTCCACTGTACCGCGGTAGACGAGCTACAGAGAGCAATTCACTGCTTCCACAATCTGCAGATGCCTTGATATCTTCCACATTAACACTTTGATGTATTCCCTTGATGACCCCCCATGACTGCATCTGGGAAACCGGTTGAGAACAGTTTACAGTCCACTTGCCCAGCCTTTTCACAGCTAAAAGAGATGTCAGTTTTCCAATTGTTGCTTCTTCTAGCTCAAAGGCTACTAGATTACCCCGTTTGTTTACTCGAATGTGACTCTTCTGTATTATTTTAAATGGGGACTCACCAATACCTTTTACTAATGCCACTGGGTCGGTAGTTAAGGTGCGAGCTTCCACTCCAATTGGGCACACCAGAATCACTTTACTGTTTTCTGATCGCATGGTCTTTGTTACATTGAAGCCCAGATTTGGCTTGAAAGCTCTGCCTTTTTCTCCCTTCTCTTTTCCAGAGTTTGATTGCGCATTAGTGCTAGCATCTGCTCTTTCTGAACTCGCGTTTCTGTTCACCCCTGAAGGGCACAAATTGTCATTGGATCTCTCTTTCACATTACATTCTGCACCGTCTGCACTTGTGTGCATCTTCTTCTTTCCTCCTTCCTGGCTCTCACTTTCTTCCACTGGTTTTTCTTTTCTCTTCCGGGAGTTTCTTGCAGTTTTCCATTCTCCATCCTGCTCGTCCTCCATAACACTTTCATCAATGTCTGATGCACAAGCAACCCAATCTAACAGATCTTACTCACGTTCTTTTTCCACGTCATGGAGCATGGTAGCGTATCCCTCCATCTTTAGCTTTCCCGGTGGCACACTTGCCTTGGACCACCAGGAAAACAATCGCAAAAGTAGAGTTTTGCGACTGTCTTTAGTGTTCTTTATAATTTCCGACTTTGTTCACTTTCCACGCAACTCAACAATAGAATATACTTAATTCAAGTAGCGTTAACGACAACTGGATACGTCCTTCTCCCACCACGTCAGCCGGTTCCATTTAGTGGAGTCAAAGAATTTTTCAGGGTGGTACGTTCTTCTTCTTCTTCTTGTTTCACTTTTATTGGAGCTTCGGAAATGAGTCCATGCAGCTCCACGCCTTCAGGGATGTTTTATTGTTATTCTGATGTTTAGCACACAGGCAAAAAGAAGTTACAGAAATTTTATTCTGCGTGGTTCCATTCGAAGAATTCGTTCCCTTCTAAATTTTGCGCCTGTAGTAAGCTGAAGGCAGTAAGACTCCAGATGAGGCTGATGAACACTGGACGGACTACTAATGAACACTGGACGAACCACCAATGACCACTGGACGGACCACTAATGAACACTGGACGGACCACTAATGAACACTGGACGGACCACTAATGAACAATGGACGGACC
>VCRD01001829.1:59369-99525 GCA_006783055.1 Trinorchestia longiramus
ACTTTTCTTAATTTTTGTGTTTAACTTGCCAGTGCATCTGTGTTCTTTGGTGATGTTTAGATTTTCAAGTGTTGGTTTCTTCACTTTGAATTATTAGAGCAAAGTCAAGTGTTAGGAATTTCTTTAACTTCTGCTGATTTTGATGGTGTCAAATAATAAACCTGCAAGCTACGAAGCTGATCGTATCACTTCCCTGAAAGAACATCACCCACGAAATAATCACTACAAAAAAATAACGCGTTCCTTAAAGTGGTGACTCTAAACTCTTGACCCTAAAGAGGTGTGACCAGAACTTCAGGGCGCGAAGCTTAATAGCTACAAAACTCACATCACGAGTAGGAGTCGCCGGCGAGTTGAATGTTGTACACGTCTTTGGTGAGAATTTTCTGAAAACTCTATCTAGTTTTCGGCATCCTAATTCTTATCTAAAATTATTATTTTTTTCTTGCATTTATTAGTTACAGTAATATTGTGATATTAGCATTTCATGCCTAAAAAAAGCAGAGGAAGGGGACGAGTTCTCTCTCCTCATCAGGGGGAGATTCAGATGCCTGGATCTCCATAGATTCGTCCACGGAGTGCATCCCGCCTACTTCTTCTCAACCTTTATCGCCATGTCAAGTCATGATATCTGATGACCTCTGCCCACAAATCGGGGACACTGGGGAGTTACTGGGTGACCAACAACTTTCTCTGACCCCCATACCAGCTATTGAAATTTTTCCAGATAAAAATCTGAATCCAGAGGTTCATAGTTTTGAGGGGTTTTCATCTGAACAAGGAGATGTCATTACTCCAGTTCAACACAATAGTAGGAAAATGCCACCGAATAATAATCCAACTAATCCCACCATTATATTGGTGGAACCCAGTATGGAAGATGAGGCAAAAAATAAAAAAATTTTAGCCAATGATGTGGCACTTAGTAAGGCACTGGCCAATTCTGCCTTAGGAATAGCAGGCATTGCTAACATAAAGAAAAATCTAGGTAGAAATATTCTGGTTGTCACAATGAAAAAACATTATGAGGATGTTTCACCATTCCTGAGTGTTCTAGAGATTGGAGCATGGAAGGTCAAGTGTTGCCTCCCAGCCAACCAAATCACTTCAGTGGGAGCAATCGGGCCTTTCTTGAAGGACACCAGCAGTGAGGAGTTAACCGAAGCACTGATTGATGCTGGGTTCGGAGGAGTGACAGTGGAACGTATATACAAAGGTAAAGATAAAATAGTAACTGCATTTTTCAAAGTTGTTTTCAATACTACCACTCTGCCTCAATTTGTACGCATTGGATACCAGCAGTACCGAGTAAGTACATACATGGGCAAACCATGGCAGTGTTTCCGCTGTCACAGGTTTGGACACAATGCTGTAAATTATAGAGCAGCCCCTAGATGTGTTGTGTGCAGTGGTGCACACAACAGCAGGGAATGTCCCTCTCCAAGCACACGCTCATGTTGCAATTGCAGTGGTAACCACACTGCAAACTATGGAGGTTGTCCTAAGTTCAGGCAAGCTAGAGAAGTGAATAAAATTAGACAGATTCAAAAGCTCTCCTATAGGGATGCTGCAAGGCAGGTCTTACATGCAGGAGGGACTTCCTTGGTGCAGCCTCACTCTGATCAAACTTTGAACATTTCAATGGTGACCCAATCTGGAGGTAAGGATCAATACTCTTCTAAAGCACAACCTAATACACTTGTCTCTGTTGGTACTCAGACTGGAGATGAACTTATCTCTCCAACATCGCCAAATGTCACTGTAACCCAATTGGTCGAGTTGTTGGCAAGAACACTCACAGCTGTCACTCGTCAAGATGAGGATCTGAATCTAAAAGATCTAATAATTGAAATTGCCAAAGATACTTTCAAGTCTCAAGTGCTGAACGCTTCTGCCAATAATGAAAGACCGTTGACAGCACAACTTCAATATAATGATTGTTCTGACCCTTCTAACTTAATGACCACTTTTGACTTGCCAACAACTCAAGTGACACCTTCCCCCATCTTAGGGAGACCAAACTCAAGGAAAAGACACAAGACTAATGCCCAAACTTCATCCACAGCTACAAAGAATAAATCCCTACAAACCTCTGAAAAACATTTTTGCACAAAAAACAGGTAATAGAGTGTGAACTGCATGCAATACATGAAGCCCTGTCATGGATCTCGGAGAATTCTGCCCCTTCTGATAAATACGTCATATTCACAGATTCATTGAGCTCCCTATATTTGATTCGTTGCACAAAACCTAAATACCACATTCCTCTGGTCTACACTATACAGAACAAGTTGATTAACATTATTTCCTCTCATTGTATTAGGCTGCAGTTTATTCCAGGACATAGAGGTGTGTCGGGTAATGAGGCTACAGACAGCACTGCTAAAGCGGCGCATTTACTGCGATACCGCACACTGACGCCATACTCTAAGGAGGAAACTGTAAGTCTTGCATGTAAAGCATTTAGGACACGGGACTCAACATGGCTACAGCAAGTAAGGGTAACCGGGAAGGTGCGCCACCTCGTGCAAATTAGAGACGTTTCTGGTAGTCGGCTCTGGGCCTCCCATAGGAACTGTCGTGTAGAAACTGCTTTGACTAGACTACGGGTTGGACATACAGGTTTTAGGTCCCACTTGTTCCGTGTTAATCAGACCAATGATCGCAATTACCCATGTGGTAGAGTAGAAACCATAGAACATGTGCTCTTTAATTGTTTAAACTATTCTGATGAACGTGCCAACCTAACTAACACTCTAACCTCTATAGATTGGCTCACAAATAGAAACAGAAATTAAGACCACGTAGACTAATGTGACTAACCTCTGTTGGTACTAACCCTAATTCTTCAAAAATAGAGTAGAGTCTTAGAACAGAGACAGGAAACACTTCCTTAGGCAGCTCTGATATAAGTTACCGTAAAGAGTTGCCACCTGTAAGAGGGGATGTTTCCTTAGTCTCTGACAACCCCTAATTTCACTCCTTCAGATATATGCTCTCAAGAGTTGTTTTGGTAAGATCTTTTTGGTCATATAAGATATTTTTGCCTTTTGGCCTTAAGAAGCTCCAGGCTGCGCCACCCAGGCTGGACCTTCTGTACGGATATAACAACTCATGCGTGGCACTGGTTCGGGCATGCCTTAGCAACTAACAGTAGACCTTAGGAGTAATATACAAAAAAAGGAGAAAACAAATTGTGAAATGAAATATTGTTTATATTGAAAGATTTATAGGACATGGAAAAGCAAAACCCTTGCTATCCGTTGCTAAATATTTGAACTTCTCTCTTTTTGCAGGTTGGAACAAAGGAAACATCGTAAACAAGGGAAAAATCAACCTACCTTCAGACCTGGGGCTACATGGACTAGTTTTCGAATTCCCAAATAAACACGACAAAGAAGAAGAAGAAGAAGAAGAAGAGGTGTGACCGGAGCCCCGTGTGCCCGACACGAAGACGAGCAAGTGCTGTTTCAATGTTGCGGGTCCTGCGTGCAGACCACGGCCGCTGCCCCGTATTATCTCGACTTTTCAGTAGATGACATCCCTTCCCCGTCAGTTGAATACTCCTCAACCACTCAGTCTTCCACTTTGTTTTGAATGCAGTATTGGTGAGGTTCTTAATTTCTTCATGAGAGGACGGCGTTAGGGTGCGGTACCGCAGCAAATGGGCATTTTTTGCTGCCTCTGTAGTGCCTCGGAAATATCGTAATTAATTTAGAATGGTCTTAGGTTTGATACAAAAATATAATGGATTTTGGTAATATTTTTGGAGTTAATTTTTATACGTTTCATGTCATTTGAAGCTAGTATTTTAAAGTTAAAAATTCAATCGTATTACAACTTCAAATTGTAACCCTCGTTTATAAAAGAGCGTAGTCAACCACAGGTCAGTCCGTGCGCCGGTCAGTCCGTGCATAACCATTATCCAGTGAACAACAATTGTATTCGTGTTTTCAGTCTCTCTTGTTGAATGTTTAAATGTTCCACCTTGAATGTGTTCAACTTTAGTATATTTAAGGTTACTGTGTAACGCTGTGATGTAACACAGTTCGCTTTTGTACGCTCTTGTAACAGAATGCGTTTTAGAGTCAGCTAGTGGTAGAGAACCATTTTTTCACCGCGTTCTCTGGTTCCGGTCCCATTCTTGTGCCTGCCGTTGCCATGTAGACATTGGTGTCTGTACTATAACCAAAACTGAGTTCACTGAAATAAACCTGGTTAGCGTAATCACGCTCCTGTGATTTTTCTAACCTTCTAACATCTCTGACGGGCAAGTTTCTATTTACAATGTGTTAGAGAGTTTTGTATTTCACACACGTACTAAATATTCTTTGAACTTGTCTTTTTGCTGAGCCTAGATGTTCCCCTGCAGGTTTAAGATTTCCTTTTTGAAGCAGTTTTGATACTATGCATACTTGACAGATTGTATGGCAAACATCTCATTTCATTGCGCTTATGTTTTCATTCAAACGATATGAATTTTGTTTGAAGTTGTGCTTTGATTCGCGTTACTCTGAGGTTTATAATTAATTCATATATAAAACGTTTTGAATAATAACCAAATTCATTGTCTAATATCGTCTCACTCAAGTCTCTACGTTCGAGTATTTTATGACGAGCGTACTGAAAGATCGACCAGCTATTTTGATACGGTTATTAAATTTCATGGCCTCGGGTAGAAGCTGCCTATCTGCATCGCATTTTGTATTTCTTTGGCTGCCAGCTAATTAGGTACGATGCCTTAGTGTTTTACTCAATAGTTGTTTTATAATGTTGTCTCATGATATTAATTCTTCTTGCTAAATTCTCTATTTATTTCGAGTTACTTATTGGTCCTTACTCGGGCAGGTTTCAGTTACGGGTTTCAGTTTCAGTTCCAGTCTCGGTTTACGGATTTCAAGTTCTCAGTTTTGGTCTTCGATCTCGGCCCCAATTTCTGTTCTAATTTTGATCGTGTTCATGAATAAATCTGCAAACTACGGAGACAATCTGTGAAGTTAGCTTCATTGGTGCTATTTCTCACCAATGAACTCCACTAATTTTAATAAAGGGGTTCTTTTATGATACTGCTGCTGTGACCTAGATTTGAGGTTAAATAAAGGCTGTCAGGTTTTAGACTCAGCTTTTACTCCTGCAGGCCAGAATGAGTAAATAAGGGAGTTCTTCGTTCTTCAACATGCATGGGATCTTGCCAAAAAGGAGGGTCCTCGGGGTGGAAGTGAAGACTCAGGTTGATCACAGGGAAGTAGTTCCAGCTGCCCATGATTTGTGATGATGAATGGTGTTAAGTGTTAGGGAGATTGATTCAACTCAGCCTCTGAGATGTAGAGGTATCAATATCTGTTTATTTCAGTCTTTGATTATGACTGAGTATGTGCCGTGCCTTAGTCAAGACAGTAGTGTGTGTTAATTGGGGCTGATGACTTTGTAGCTTCTAAGTGTATCACTAACAGTGGGTGAAGAAAGGAATAACGGCTGCACAGAGGGATAAAAAGATGAGTACGATTTTCTAGAAGAAGCTCAAAAAGGCCTTGCTTAACTAAACCATAACAATTCCAATCATTAAAGATGTCTTGCACCAGGAGCTTGCAATATTGACAATGTTCTGATGTTAACACTTTTAATACTGGGGGAGGGAATTGGTTTCTTTATGATTGCTAAAGGCAATAAAACTCAAAAAGGGGCAAACTCTCTTGAATGAAGATATATAAAAAGTTTATACATATAAAAACAGGAATAACTTAGAATAAAGAAGTATCAAAGAGGTATTTCTAGTTAATTAATATCATGGAACAAGTCTAGTTAACTGCAAGTTGATAGAATTAGCTGATCAGGCAATAGCTACAAATTTATTGGTTTTAGACCTTAAAGGAATAGCTTTTAGGTATGTAAAAGTATTAATACAGTCATTTTTCACATATAAAAGAAACACAATAATTCTTAAGGTGACAAAATTAGGGATAAATGATATAAGCTGCATCCTAATTTTGCATCAACAAGGACATGCTGTAAGCTTAAGATTCTGTTCCTAGTTAAAAGATCTAGTCTGGTACTGCATATCTGGTAAATCCCACATATGTGTGTGAGGGACATTGAGTTCCTGCAAAGCTTAGCTTGACTGCTGATGACTCTTATTTTATACCTCCACTGTACCGGGGTAGACGAGCTACAGAGAGCAATTCACTGCTTCCAGAATCTGCAGATGCCTTGATATCTTCCACATTTACACTTGGATGTATTCTCTTGATGACCCCCGTGACTGCATCTGGGAAACTGGTTGAGAACAGTTTACAGTTCACTTGCCCAGCCTTTTCACTGCTAAAAGAGATGTCAGTTTTCCAATTGTTGCTTCTTCTAGCTCAAAGGCTACTAGATTACCCCGTTTGTTTACTCGAATGTGGCTCTTCTGTATTACTTTGAATGGGGACTCACCAATACCTTGTGCTAATGCCACTGGTTATTGCTTCCATTCCAATTAGGCGTACCAGAATCACTTTGCTGTCTTCTGATCGCATGGTCTTGGTTACGTTGAAGCCCAAATTTGGCTTGAAAACTCTGCCTTTTTCTCTCTGTTCTTTCCCAGAGTTTGATTGTGCATTAGTGCTAGCATCTGCTCTTTCAAAACTTGCGTTTCTGTTCACCCTTGAAGGGCACAAATTGTCATTGGATTTCTCTTTCTCATTACACTCTGCACCGTCTGCACTTGTGTGCATCTTCTTCTTTCCTCTTTAGGGAACGTGTTACTTTAGGGAACGCGTTATTTTTCTGTTGTGATTATTTCGTGGGTGGCGTTCTTCGAGGGAAGTGATACAGTCGACTTCGTTGCTTGCGGATTTATTCATGAACATGATCAAAATTAGAACAGAAATTGGGGCCGAGATCGTAGACCGAAACTGAAACTGAAACCTACCCGGATAAAGACCAATAAGTAACTCGAAATAAATACAGAATTTAGCAAGAAAAATCAATAGCATAAGGTAACTTTATAATACAACTGTTGAGTAAAACATTAAAGAATCGTACCTAATTAGCTGGCTGCTACAGAGAACACAAAACGAGATATCGATAGGCAGCTTCTACCCGAGGCTATGAAATTTAATACCCGTATAAAAAAAATGGCTGGTCGATCTTTCGGTATGCTCGTCATAAAATACCCGAACGTAGAGACTTGAGTGAGACGAAATTAGACAATGAATTTCATAGCTGATGCAATAGTTATTATTCAAAAAGTTCTATATTGGGATTGATTATAAATCTCAGAGTAACGCGAATCAAAGCACGACTTCATATCTAGGCAAAGCTAAAATGATAAGTTTAGGGAATATATGGTAGGTAAGTGAAACGCATTACTTCCTAACACATGGTCAATGGAAAACTTACCCGTCAGAGAGACTGAAAGCGCGAATAAAATTACTGTTCACTGGGTAACGGTTGCGAAGGAACTGACGGGTACTTAGCTTATAGGCTCGTATTTGACTATGGTGTTCTATAAACAAGGGTTACAATTTGGAGTTGGAACTACGATTGAATTTTTAACTTTGAAATACTAGTTTCAAATGACATGAAACGTATAAAAATTAACTCTAAAATATTACTAAAATACCTCATATTTTTGTATCAACTCCTTGATCATTCTAAATTTATTACGATATTTCCGAGGCCCTACAGAGTACCTCCACCAGAAGTGGAGCGTCTAAGATTTTTTAGAAATAACTAGTCTTACGCTAATACAGTTAAATTCGAAATACACCTTGTCAGTCACTACTACCACTCCTAAGGAACCAGAAGTGAGATATTCGTACGAACATGAACACGATGGTAACCAATGAGTCGGTGCTGTTGACAAAAGGTACAACTTAGCCTAACTTAGTTCAAACTTCGAGCGATCTTTAAATTACCGAGTCACTCCTGACAAGACATTAGTGCGTCAGCGTCAGCTAGCGCAGACGCAAGGTTATACAAACATTGATTGGAATAGAAAATGTAAACAAGTTGAGTACGCACTGAGCGAGACATATAGTAGGGGACAATAATCATACTGTGGCCTTTCATATACTCAACTGCCGTGATATACTAAACAGATAATGCAAATTGTTTTCGCTACGGATGATCACATTATGTAAGTATTCATTGCGAATAGTAACAAATACAACCAACGACGAGCGACTTGAAATGCAGTAAGTAACTTTCTGGCATAAAAAAATGCATCGTTTGTAAATTAGGTAAGTTCTCAAGAGAAGGCAATTAACGTACGTCGAGGAACGAAGGGCTTTGTTCATGAGCAGAGTCAACAGCGTAACATGAGCTGTCTGTGAGGAAGTGAAAAGCGAATGCTCTGAACAAAGAAAGACAGAGTGAGTTGGAAAATAGGCAAGAGCTTGCTTTAGATTTCTAAAAGGGAGCTCGGCTGCTTCAATCCAAGTTAACTCTTTAGCTAAGACGCGATTATGCACAACTCAGTAGGAACAATATCCATATTTACGAACATTAGCATCAATGTTAAGGAGAACTTGAGCATGCCCGTGCGGAGACGGAGCTCGTGAAGTTAATGAAGGTGAGTGCGGCGTTAGAATGAGCTGCTTTTATTACAGGGAATTCGATACAGTTAGTGCTCCCCACGTATTCGAGATTTATGGGCTGAACTGCATGAACGACGTTTGTCAGGTTCCTTCTTCGGAACAAAGACAGTTTGAAGTCTCAGGGTAACTAAAGTACTCGGGGAAACCAGCATTAATAAAAAGTGAAGGGCAACTTTAATTCCCTTGAGTTTAATATCTATGAACGTTTCAGTTTTAAAATGCATGATTAATTGACTTCCTCAATAAATGAGGCGGATTCCTCTCTGACGGGTTTCAAATTTTTAGGCAGCAGTCAGTCTTTGAAATTTACACCGTATGGCTACACGTGCGATATGAACGTGTGCCATAAGTATGAACAAATGGAATAATCATTATCAGATGTCATAATCATTATCAAAAAGTATAGTCATCATGAGTCAGGTTATAAAATTCGTGAAGCGAAATTTAATGAAATATGAGCAATAGCCGAAATAGCCTTAATAAAGAATGATAGGGAGAGGAAAAAAATACAGCTCAATATAAAGAAGGGTAAATAGAGCAGCAGGTGGAAAAAAGGCACAGAAAGTAGACACGAACACAGTACGGTAAAAAATGTTTACGATTAGTTTACTTCCCTAACGTTCGCTCGAAGTCCGGCGGAGTTTGTTGTAGAGTCTGATCAGAGGCTAATTGAAGCCAGCCTGACTGAGGCTGAGCTGGAGTGGTGGTCAGGGATGGTTTCTGCGGTCGCCTCTTGTTTTAGGCAGGATGTGTCTTCGAAAGAATTCCCTGATCGTTTTATGGCCTTCAACCGTAGGCTGGGGAAGATCGAGTTTCACCGTAGAGTGTTCATCGATGCAGTTATTGTTCTTCGGTGAGGCAGTATATTCTTAACTGGGCTGTTTTTCGTGCTGGATATGAAAGTTTCGCAAGAGAATGTTTCTTCACAGGAGTTGTTTCTTGAGCTGCATATGAATGTTTTGAAGGAGGGTATTTCTTCACAGGGGTCACCACTTTAGAAACGGGTCACTCTGGGGTTACCACTTTAGGGAACGTGTTACTTTAGGGAACGCGCTATTTTTCTGTAGTGATTATTTCGTGGGTGGCGTTCTTCGAGGGAAGTGATACAGTCGACTTCGTTGCTTGCGGATTTATTCATGAACATGATCAAAATTAGAACAGATATTGGGGCCGAGATCGTAGACCGAAACTGAAACTGAAACCTACCCGGATAAAGACCAATAAGTAACTCGAAATAAATACAGAATTTAGCAAGAAAAATCAATAGCACAAGGTAAGTTTATAATACAACTGTTGAGTAAAACATTAAAGAATCGTTCCTAATTAGCTGGCTGCTACAGAGAACACAAAACGAGATATCGATAGGCAGCTTCTACCCGAGGCTATGAAATTTAATAATCGTATCAAAATGGCTGGTCGATCTTTCGGTATGCTCGTCATTGTAAGACCTTTGGTGTGCTACCTGTGCCGTGTGGTTCCGTTAAGGCAACTGTTTTGAGATCGTGCCTTACGTCTACTCGAGATGGACGCCCTGTGAGTCGGTTAGGGCTTGTGATCTCCAGTTATAGCCTGCTACGGTAGTGGTCTTACATAAGTTTCTACTCAAGTGTATAAGGTTGAAACACTGAGTAGAAGTTGGAACTATTTATTGACAGAAGTTACATTGGTACGACTTACAATTACTGAACATTTGTGGACTAGATTGGAATCTAGCGGTCACTAAATTAGAAATGACGTACAATAAGATTTGCATTGAGGGGTGACTAACCCACTAGTTGCTGGTGAAAATACGAGAAGACTGTGTTGCGTTGAGGGGTGACTAAGCCACTACATCATAAAATACCCGAACGTAGAGACTTGAGTGAGACGAAATTAGACAATGAATTTCATAGCTGATGCAATAGTTATTATTCAAAAAGTTCTATATTGGGATTAATTATAAATCTCAGAGTAACGCGAATCAAAGCACGACTTCATATCTAGGCAAAGCTAAAATGATAAGTTTAGGGAATATATGGTAGGTAAGTGAAACGCATTACTTCCTAACACATGGTCAATGGAAAACTTATCCCTCAGAGAGACTGAAAGCGCAAATAAAATTACTGTTCACTGGGTAACGGTTGCGAATAACTGACGGGTACTTAACCTATAGGCTCGTGGTTGACTATGGTGTTCTATAAACGAGGGTAACAATTTGGAGTTGGAACTACGATTGAATTTTTAACTTTAAAATACTAGTTTCAAATGACATGAAACGTATAAAAATTAACTCTAAAATATTACTAAAATACCTCATATTTTTGTATCAACTCCTTGATCATTCTAAATTAATTACGATATTTCCTAGGCCCTACACCTCCTCCCTGGCTCTCACTTTCTTCCCCTGGTTTTCCTTTTCTCTTCCGAGAGTTTCTTGTAGTTTTCCATTCACCATCCTGCTCGTCCTCCATAACACTTTCATCAATGTCTGATGCACTAGCAACCCAATCTAAAAGATCTTCTTCACGTTCTTTTTCTACGTCATGAAGCATGGTAGCATATCCTTCCATCTTTAGCTTTCCTGGTGGCACACTTGCCTTGAACCACCAGGAAAACGATCGCAAAGTGGAGTTTTGTGGCTGTCTTTATTATTTCTTTATAACTTCCGGTTTTATTCACTTTTCACGGAACACGTAACGGCAGAATATACTTAATTCAAGTAGCGTTAACGACACCTGGGTACGTCCTTCTCGCACCACGTCCAATCCTCCCATAGAGTGGGGCAGCATGGGCTTCTTCTTCTTCTTCTTCTTCTATGTCGTGTTTATTTGGGGCTTCGAAAACTAGTCCACGTAGCCCCAAGTTTGAAGGTAGGTTGGTTTTTCCTTTGTTTATGATGCTTCCTTTGTTCCAACCTGCAAAAAGAGAGAAGTTCAAATATTTAGCAAAGGATAGCAAGGGTTTTGCTTTTCCATGTTCTATAAATCTTTCTATATAAACAATATTTCATTTCACAATTTATTTTTCTCCTATTTTTTGTATATTACTTTCAAGGTCTACAGTTAGTTGCTAAGGCATGCCCGACCCAGTGCCACGCATGAGTTGTTCTATCCGTACTGAAGGTCCAGCCTGGGTGTCGCAGCCTGGAGCTTCTTAAGGCCCAGAGGCAAAAATATCTTATATGACGAAAAAGATCTTAACAACTCTTGAGGGCATATCTCTGAAGGAGTGAAATTAGGGGTTGTCAGAGACTAAGGAAACATCCCCTCTTACAGGTGGCAACTCTTTACGGTAACTTATATCAGAGCTGTCTAAGGGAGTGTTTCCTGTCTCTGTTCTAAGACTCTACTCTATGTTCGAAGAATTAGGGTTAGTACCAACAGAGGTTAGTCCCATTAGTCTACTTGGTCTTAATTTCTGTTTCTATTTATGAGCCAATCTATAGAGGTTAGAGTGTTAGTTAGGTTGGCACGTTCATCAGAATAGTTTAAACAATTAAAGAGCAAAGAGCAGAAATTTCAGTTCTAAAATCCTTGTAAACGCATAACTGGGTTTCTAATCTCTGATGCATAAGATTAAAAATATCTTAAGCACACATATCTTAAATGGAATATGATTTTATGAAAATCTACAAATGAGGAACTTGCAGACTAGATTTAATACTGTCTAGGAATGACCTATTCAAAGAGGTCCTTTGAGAATAGTGATGAACACAATGGTTGAGAAAATATTGAATCGTTTATTACAGCACAGTCACTGATTTATCACAGTTGTCCTATAGAAACAATTCCTAAAAACTTGACTTGCTCTAATAACTCACGGTGAAGAAACAAACACTTGGAAAATCTAAACATACACCAAAGAACACAGGTACAACTGGCAAGTTAAACAAAAATCAAGACAAGTCTGAAAATACTTAAACATAGTATGCTCACCAGGGCATTCAAACCTAACGTCACATGTTGATGTTCACGAATGGCTTTGCTGGGAGAGCTACGCCGCGATAACGAGCGTGAAAATGTTGCCAGAAAAAGTTTCGATTGGTAATACTCTCTGGCTATCGTTACTTAATATATATATTATTACAATAATGTGCACTAAATATGCATGTTTTAATTGTAAGGAGTTGTTAAAATTTTTTCGAAGTTTAGTCTTATTTTTATTACTAAAAATGAAGACTATTTTAATACATGTAATTTAATAACCTTTAAAGGGATAGCAAGTCATGCTACACAACTGTGATAAATCAGTGACTGTGCTGTAATAAGTTATTCAATAGTTTTCTCAATCATTGTGGTCATTACTATTCTCAAAGGACCTCATCTGAACAGGTCATTCCTAAAGACAACATTTAGTCTAGTCTGCAATTTCCTCAGGTGTAGATTTTCATAAAATCATATTCTATTTAAGATATGTGTGCTCATAATATTTTTACTCCTATGCATCAGAGATTAGAAACCCAATTAAGCGGTTATAATGATTTTAGAACTAAAACCAAATTCTGTTGACTAGATCTATTAAGTAGGAATAGAATCTTAAGCATACAGCATGTCCTTGTCGATGCAAAATTAGGATGCAGCTTATATCATTTTATCCCAAATTTTGTTAGCTTAAAAATTATTATGTGTTTCTTTTTATGTGGAAAACTCAGTATTAATTTTTTACAGACCTAGAAGTTACTTCTTTGAAGGTCTAAAATCAATTATTTTTTGGCCTCTATTTAATTTAGACTTATGAATACTGAAAGGCTAAAACTGACCCTTTTTATCTATTGTCAATTTTCCTGCTTCATGTTGCTAAAATTGGGCTCTAAAAAAACCAATGCAAATCCTTAAGAATTATGCCAAGGATACAATTTAATTATTTCTGTTTCTATCAATAACTCATAAAATCAATTTAATAAACTCTTGCCTCACTGTAAGAATGTGAAATTAAAAACTTGAATAAATAGTCAGCTGGTTACTGATAATCTTTAACTAATGCTACCTTTTGCAGTTTATCCTGACATAGTCTGGGAATTGCAAATGGGACTTATGACGAGGTTATGGATCCTTGTATATAAACTCATCACTTCACGTTACGTGCAGAATTGGGAAATCGTCTGCCACCCATTCACCCATTTTCTGTACTCGCTGTACAAGCCACGCTCTGCACTTACTGTACTCGCTGTACTCGTGCTAGTGTCAAGCCACGGTCGCTATAGCTCTGGACTGGCAATTCATCCCTGAAGCTGGACTGCCCTAATCATCCTCTGGACACTCTGGACACTCCCAAGAATATCCCAAGCTATTTCTCGAGCCAACACCTTTAAATACCAAGCTGAGTTCCTGTCATGAGTTTTTTTATTCTCCTTGAATAAGGTCACACGGGCAGATAGATTAGGTTTTGTTAAAGTTGGTTGCTTAAAATTCCCCAAGCACAGTCAAACTTTACAACTCAACTAGAGCGTAGTACTATGACAACATCTCATGTACTTGATAGTTTGACACATAAATAAGACTCACCTTCAGCTAGAGGGCTTTATTTTCAAACTTGAACATGTGACGTCTTAGCGAAAGTACAGCGAGTAGATAGCTTACAGCGAGAGCTGAAAGCGAGCAGGGCAGGTGGCTTACAGCGAGAGCTCACAGAGAGCAGCAGCATGTTGCTTACAGTGAGAGCTCACAGAGAGCAGGGACAGGTTGCTTACAGTGAGAGCTTGTAGAGCCTTGGAAATATCGTAATTAATTTGGAATGGTCTTTGAGTCGATACAAAAATATGGCGTATTTTAGTAATATTTTAGGAATAATTTTTATACATATTTCACGTCATTTGAAGCTAGTATTTTGAAAAGAAAAATTTAGTCGTAGTTGCAACTTTAAATTCTAACCCTCGTCTGTAGAAAATCACAGTCAACCATGAGCCTTGAGGCTTAGTGCCCAGCAGTTCAGTCTCAGCTATCGCCCAGTTGGCAGCAATTCTATTAGCGCTTTCAGTCTCTCTCTGACGGGTTTCAGTTTACGGATCTCAAGTTCCCTGCTCTGTCTGGCTCTCTCCTCATTGTGACTCTCGATCTTAGCCCTGATTTTTGATCGTGTTCATGAATAAATCTGTAAGCTACGGAGCCGATCGTTTCACTACCCTCGAAGAACACCTCCCACCAAAATAACGATTGCGGAAAAATAGCGTTCCCCAAATTGGTGACCCCTGTGAAGAAATACCCTCCTTCATAATATTCATATGAAGCTCAAGAAGCAACTCCTGTGAAGAAACATTCTCTTGCGAACATTGATATTCAGCTCGAAAAACACAGCTGAAAACAATGACTGCATCAAAGAAGACTCTACTGTGAAACTCGACCTTTCTGCAGCCAACGGTTGAAAGCCATAAAACGATCAAAGAATTTCTTCGAAGACACATCCGCCATACAAGAGGAGGCAACCGCAGAAACCGTCACTGCACCACTGCTCCAGCTCAGCCTCGGTCAAGCTGGCTTCAATTAGCCATTGCCGGCCTCTGATCAGACTTCACAACAAACTCCGCCAGGCTTTCAGCGAACTTTAGGGAAGTAAACTAACCGTAAACATTTTTACCGTGCTGTGTTCGTGTCTACTTTCTGTGCTTTTTCCTGCTGCTCTATTTACCCTTCTCTGTATTGAACAATATTTTTTCTCTGCCCATTATTCTTTATTGAGGCTAGTTCCCTTATTGCTCATATTTAATTTCGCTTCATGAATTTTGTAACCTGACTCATAATGACTATACTTTTTGATAATGATTATGACATCTGATAATGATTATTCCATTTGATCATACTGATGGCGCACGTTCATACTGCACATGCAGCCAGACGCTGCAAACTCCTGAGACTAAGTGCTGCATAAAAATTTGAAACCCGTCAGAGAGGAATCCGCCTCATTTATTGAGGAAATAAATTAATCATGCATTTTAAAACTGAAACGTTCATTGATATTAAACTCAAAGCAATTAAAGTGTCACTTCACTTTTTATTAATGCTGGTATCATCCAGTACTTTAGCCACCCTGAGACTTCACACCGTCCTCGTTCTGAAAAAGGAACCTGACAAACGTCGTCCATGCGGTTCAGCTCATATATCTCGAATACGTGGGGAGCGCTAATTGTATCGAAGTCCCAGTCATATAAACAACTCATTCTAACGACCGTTCTCATCCCTATCAACTTCACAAGCCCCGTCGCTCCACGGGTATGCTGAAGTTCTCCTTAACATTGATGCTAATGTTCGTAAATATTGATATTGTTCCTACTGAGTCGTGCATAATCGCGTCGTAGCTAAAGAGTTAACTTGAATTGAAGCAGCTGAGCTCCCTTTTAGGGATCTAAAACAAGCTCTTGCCTATTTTCCAACTCACTCTGTCTTTCTTTGTTCAGAGCATTTGCTTTTCGCTTACTCTCATACAGCTCATGTTACGCTCCTGACTCTGCTCTTGAACAAAGCCCTGCGTTTCTCGACGTACGTTTATTGCCTTCTCTTAAGGACTTGCCTAATCTACAAACGATGTGTTTTTTGTCAGAAAGTTACTTCCTGCATTTCAAGTCGCTCGTTGGTTGTAGTTGCTTCTGTTCGCAATGAATACTTACATAATACGATCGGTCGCAGCGACAACAATTTGCTTTCTCTCTTAGCTATTTCACCGCAGGTAAGTATATTAAAGGCCACGATAAGATTATTGTCCCCTATTATGTCTCGATCGGTGTGTACTAAATCTGTTTACATTTTCTATGTATATTCCAATTAATGTTTCCATTATTTTGCGTTTGCGCCAGCTGTCGATGGCGCACTAACGTCTTATCACGAATGGCTCGGTAATTTAGAGATCGCTCTAAGTTTAAACTAAGTTAGGTTAAGTTGTACCTTTTGTCAACAGCACTGCCTCATTGGTTACCATCGTGTTCATGTTCGTACGAATATCTCACTTTTGATTTCTTAGGAGCAGTGACTGATAAGAGTATTTCGAATGTATCTGTATTTATGTTAGACTAGTTATTCCTAAAAATCTTAGACGTTCCGCTTCTGGTGGGGGTACTCTGTAGGGTCTTGGAATTATCGTAATTAATTTGGAATGATCTTGGAGCCGATACAAAAATATGGTGTATTTTAGTAATATTTTAGAGTTCATTTTTATACTTATTTCACGTCATTTGAAACTAGTATTTTAGAGTGAAAAATTTAATCGTAGTTGCAAGTTCAAATTGTAACCCTCGTCTGTAGAAGATCATAGTCAACCACAAGCCTTGAAGGTTTGTGCCCAGCAGTTCGGTCTCAGCTATCGCCCGGTTAGGAGCAATTCTATTAGCGCTTTCAGTCTCTCTCTCTGACAGGTTTCAGTTTACAGATCTCAAGTTCTCTGCTCTGTCTGGCTCTCGATCCTCATTGTGACTCTCAATCTTGGCCCTGATTTTTGATCGTGTTCATGAATAAATCTGCAAGCTACAGAGCCGATCGTATCACTAACCTCAGAAGAACTCTCACTAAAGGACGACCGCGTAAAAATAGCCGTTCACCATAAGCTCACAGAGAGCAGGGGCATGTGACTTACTGCGAGGGCTTGTAGTGCCTCGGAAATATCGTAATTAATTTAAAATGATCTTGGAGTCGATACAAATATATGATGTATGTTAGTAATATTTTAGAGTTAAGTTTTATACGTATTTCACGTCATTTGAACCTAGTATTTTAAAGTGAAAAATTTAATCGTATTTGCAACTTCGAATTGTAACCCTCGTCTATAGAAGATCATAGTCAACCTCGAGCCTTGAGGCTTAGTGCCCAGCAGTTCGATACCAGCTATCGCCCAGTTAGCAGCAATTCTGTTAGCGCTTTCAGTCTCTCTCTGACGGGTTTCGTTTTCAGTTTCAGTTCCAGTTTAGGTTTTACGGATTTCAAGTTCTCAGTTTTGGTCCTCGATTTTGACCCCAACTTCTGCTCTGATCTTGATCATGTTTAATAATAAATCTGCAGGCTACGAAGCCGATCGTATCAATTCCCTCGAAGAACACACCTATCTAACGACCACCACAGAAAAATACTCGTTCCCTAAAGGCTCACAGCGAACAGGGACAGGGGGCAGTGATGAGCACTAAATACAATGAATGTATTTAAAAATTATATATGGATTTGAATACTTCCGTAAATACTTCAGTAAATACTTCTTTAAAATTAAATTTATATATTGAGGAATCAAGATATTCGTAGATTGAGTGTACTAAATAGACGTTAAGATATAATTCATTAAGGAGTAATCTTAGAGTCATTTTAAAATGTACGAGCACTGTCTTATCGTACGAGAAGCTAACTTCTCTATAATTGAAACACGACTAAAATTCCAAACCTGGTGCTTGAAATTTTAGTAAAATTTCACTCTCAATTACTATTCTTCATTTAATTTTAAAATCAAACATCAATACAGTTCCGTAACATCCTACCTATACTGCGCCGCATTATTATCATAAATAGCTGGTGTATGACAATACGCCAAAGAAACTCCACCTAAACGTTAAATTAGAACGCAATAATATCAACTGTTCAACAGTTTTGACGCTAAGTTTATTTTCTGGGAGATTAACGTTAAGCCAGCAAAAAAGAATAACTTTTCGACTGGGGCAGAAGACGGCAAAGTCGTGATAAAACAAAGAAACATTTTCCGAATAAGAGGATGTCGTTTCAAGCCTTGAAAGCTTTTGTGACTATCGTTGAGATACGTCAAAATCTGCATGTCTTCTGAGGATTCGCTGGACGAACTTTTCTTTTCGAAGCCAAAGTACTCATCTTTGGACGGTGTCGAGTTTGCCTCCTCTGAGACACCGGCAGAATTTTCCGACTGGAATGTCGAAGCAGAAATTGTGAGATCATTTTTCAGTGAAGTTATTTTGCTGCTGCGGTCCCACGCTTTCTTGACATCCACCCATCGGAACTTGAAGTAAGGATGAGTTGTAACAGCCAATTTAGCGTCATGAATGTCTTGTTCATCAACTAGTCGAAGATATTTTTGAAATCTTTTCTAAAAGCCCTGAAAAACTGCCTGCAAGAGTGGGATCCAATATTTCAACTGCTTTGAAATATTGCCACAGTAAGAAGGGTAGGTAGGGAGTGTCCACAGAAAATGGCCTCTTCTCCTTGCAGGTGGTCGATTGCGGTATATGTTATGTTCATCAATGAATTCTAGTTCTGAGGTTTTCAGGGTTGGGAGCTCTAATGCGGTGAAAAGTTCATCGAGCTTCTCTTTGTGTTTCAGTAACAGAGTTAAGGCATCATGGAGTGAATTCCATCTTGTAGTGCATGGGAGCCGCAAACTGCAGTTGAGGACTCCTTTTATTATCTCGGCAGACTTTGGATGACCACACTTGTTCCAGACGGCTGAACATTTCCCCATTGTAGTAATGTTATTCGTTGAAAAATTATTATATTTGAGCCCGGTTCTGGCATCGGTGGTGGTCGCAAGACTTAGGGTGTGAGACACACAGCGTACTTGCTTCGACAATGTGAACTTCATTTCATAATCAGAGCTGTTGACATCATAGAATTTGGAGTCATCTTCCAGAACGACGAGCTGCAACTAATTTTCATCTGCCTCTGTCTCCTATTCTTCAGTAGCATTATCTACACTGAGTTGATCACCTGCAAAAATAGTGACTCCAAACTCTTTAAAAGCTTTCAAAAAATTTGAGCCATTATCTGTTACAGTGCTGACAACTTTGGTCACGGGCAGGTTGAAACAGTTGAAAATATCTTCTAATTGCTCGGCGATTTTAATGTACGAGTGTTCACCCTTGAAATGACGGCAGGCTAATGCTCCACTCATGCGGCTCAGACATATTTCATCAGTCTGCACAGTAGCAACTACAGTTAATTCTAAATAGTTTAAAATGTATAGTCACCTATACAAAGCTGGAGCAATACCTATAATTATTATTTTATTGTTTTGGCCTAAACAGGGACACAATTATGCAGCTGGTAATGCGTTCATTGAGAAATGGATCGCATGCAAACTTAGTGCTGCTCTTTTTATGGTTTATAAATGAAAAAATAATTTTTTCCGCTTGTAGGTTCTACTTGTAAAAAGTAAATCAACCATAATACTAGATATGTGAAGAGGAAGATATGCAGTGAATAAACTGTAACACTATTTTGTACAGTTGTCAAGTAAGGATGTGAAAATGACAATTGTCAAGAAACGTGTATGAGCAATGATCGCAAAAAAATATTGTGATGCATATAGAAGATATCAGAATCAAATACAAGGCTCATAGTTGAAAGAAAGAAAATGAAAAAGAAGATGAATGAGGAAAAAGAGTGATCGACTGGAGGGACGACATATGAATATCAACGATTAGAAATGAATTAATGAATTTTGATTTGAGAACTGGAAAATTATAGAAAAAATTTAAAAGGGAAAAAGGAAGATGTTATAGGTGGGCAGGTTGGAAGGTGTTCGTGATGTGTTTTACGAACGTGGATCGTTTATGAGTCGTTGGACAGAATATTGTGAACAGTTGTATAATATAGAAAATTAGCTAACTAGTAAAAAAATCTTTGATCGATCTCTCTGATTAGTACCAGACATTCATAAAATGAAACAATTTATATAAAAATTTACTAAGTTCTCACAGCAGTGATTAAAGTTTTCTAACGAGAAGCTATGTTACAACACCAAGTTAAAAATTTACATCTAATTGGTCTTAGCACTGTTCAAAAACCAAAGAAATCACATAGTTCGGTGTAATAAGCAAAAAAGTAGTAAAATTTAAAATTCTGTTAGTTTTACCCAATGAATGGTCACTCTAAGAAAGCTACGAGGGCGAATTGACCAGATGTCGGTAGTAAGGCAAACGTAATCCAGTTTATAGTGATCGCTATAACTCTTCAGTCCCAACCCTCAGACTTCTCTTAATTCCGAGTCGACAATGAATATTTTTTCTAGACTCGGAATAGAATATCTCTTTTTATCTTGTCTTACACGGAATGAGTATCTGAGGGGATAAGGGTCCGAACATACAACATGTTGTAACCCAACAGGATAAGTGACACAGGGATGAAGTTCGACACATATATTAAGAAGCACCAAAGTAAAGTAATTCGGTCTAACTACAATGTGAGCCTCCTGTAATATCTCAACCACCAGTGCGTGAGCACGGGCGTAATGAATGGGCTTGGTAATGAGTACGATGGGAATCTTGAGTCGAGAACTTGTAGAGGCCGATAAGGAGTCTTGGTGAAGATGTCGAATTCTGAAGCGCAGTGTAGAGAGTGTCGCGGTCGGTCGGTCGGTGCCACCAGGAAAGAGCTGAAGAAAAAAAATTGGTACAGATTGTACCAGAAAAAGGAAGTGAAAAAGAAAGGGATAGTAGGAGGTGAAAAAGGCGCATTGCAGAGAATTGGGTGGCCAAGAAAATTTTTAATTGAGACTGTTTAACGGCTGAGTATTAATTTACATATATACATAAACCCTGCAGGGCTTTGTATTTACAAATATGTACAGTATATAGAGTGGTTCATGTACTTATTTTGCAAATATTTATAATTAGGCCTATATGTGGACGCGTGTATGTGCATTTTTGCCTGTACACGTATGTACAGTTTTTTTGTACATGCATGTATATACACACATATGCACATATATATATATATATATATATATATATATATATATATATATATATATATATATATATATATATATATATATATATATATATATATATATATGAATTTTTTTATACATATATACATACACACACAGACACGTACATATATACATTTACTTTTTTCACATACGCAAATGTACATAGTTATTACATATGTACAAAATTTGACCTGGGTAGGTTTTTGAGTATTAAGTTTGATTAGGTTTTTAGGTTATGGAGTGAATACAGGACAGGGGTTGAGGATAAGGTTATTAACAGGTAGAGAGGGTAGGATTTATATGTATACATGCACATATGTACACAAATTTACATATATGCAAGTTGGATTATGATAAGTTCCAAGTAGGGTTACAAGGTTAAGGAATTTGCAGAGTGTCGTGCCGAACTGTGTCGCCTCATTATACGAGTATAGGGCGATTGGCTGGGCACTACTGCCTGAACACGAGCGCTCATTGGTTAATGACAGCTAGCCTCGCTCGGGATTCACTTCTTTTGTCTTGGTCTCTGATTGGTTGGTGATAGCTAGCCTCGCTGTGCTGTGTTCATATGCAGTGATTCATTACAGATGCCCCTCCGCTTTTTTTAAAGAAACGGGCGTAAAAATTCAATTTGTTTTGGTGTGATGATACGTTTATATTTTCTGTCTTCTAGCAGTCCGTATACTGCTGGGGATGTTTAACTTCTCTGCCGCTTCTAGTTCGTGGAGTCTTCCGCTAGGTGTCTAAGCGCCCTGCTGTAGCATTTTTGGGAACGGCACACCGTTGTAGTCTTCTTGAACAACTGGAATGGTTGTTCTCTGCTCTTGTTCCGCTGTTAACTCTTCCGTTGGTGTATGTGCTACTTTTAGTCTATCGATGACCACGTTGACGTCTTTTCGTTTGATATCTAGGGTGAAAAATTTCATTTCCCGTCTGCGTACCTGAAATGGCCCATCATACGGTCGTTGCAATGGTTTCTTTACGGCATCTCGTCGTACAAATACTTGCTTTGCATCCCCAAGACTTGCAGGGACCTGCGGCTGTTTTTTCTTGCCTTCTCTTGGCGTGTGGAACTTCAGTTGTCTTTTAGTTCTTTGTAAAGCCGGCAGGAAATTTGTTTGTGTTATTATCGGGTTCTGCACAACTGGCAGTACTCCTGGGAGTCGTAGCTTTTGTCCGTACACCATTCCAGCTGGTGAAAACTCAGAATCGATCATGGTTGTTGCTCTTAGGTACAACAGAATCATTGGTAGCGCATCCACCTAGGTATTGTCCTCATTTGATGACTTTATTGCCTTTTTTAAAAGTTGATGAAAGCGCTCCACCATTCCATTACTTTGTGGATGGTAACTCGTTCTCTGACGTTTTATTCCAAGATTATTCAGACGCTGCTGCCATAAATGAGACTCAAATTGCACTCCTTGATCTGTGACAATTGTAGATGGTGATCCGAAGTTTTTTATCCAACCTCGCACAAACGTGCACGCTGTTGTTTTTGCTGTGCAATCCTTCATGGGAACAGCTGTGCACCATCTAGGAAATCTGTTGACGCAGGTTAGAATGTACCGCTGGTTTTGTGACAGTGGTAGGGATTCCACAATATCGACGTGCACTATTTGGAACCTTTCATTTGGAATCGGCATGGTGCCAGGCGCACTCCTGACGTGTCGTGTGATTTTGCTAGCCTGGCATGGAATGCATTCTTGCGTCCACTTGCGCACGTTTTTGTTGATGTTAGGCCAGACGACTCTCTGTCTGAACAGGTTCTTCGGTGCTCGTATTTCTGGGTGGCTGACGTCATGGAATTGTGCGAATATCGCTCTTCTGCAGGCTTCAGAAATGTATGGCCTAGTCTGCCCTGTGGAAACGTCACACCACAATGGTGCCTTGTCAAACTCCGTCGGCCGTGGCTGAAGTTGAAGCGAAGTCGCTGACCCTGGTTTCAGTATTTCCTCTAGTTCCTAATCGTCTACTTGGGCGAATAATCTTCCTGAAATCAATTTGTGGCTCCCTAGCGCCGATTGTAGCCATCATTCGGGATAACGCGTCAGCGATGGGGTTGTCGGCCCCGCTGATGTGTTGCACTGCACAATCAAACTGTGAAAGATATGAAAGTTGTCGAGCTACCCGGGCCGAGCTGCACTCCGACGTCTTCTGGAGTGCTGCTGTCAAGGGTTTATGGTCAGTTTTAATTCTTATTTTCGCCCCTCCAGGAAATGCTCAAAGTGCTTCACGGCTAAGAAAATTGCCAGCTGTTCTCTGTCGTAGGTACTGTACCGCCGTTGAGTGTCGTCTAGTTTTTTTGAAAAGAACGCTACGGGCGATAATTCTCCGTCGATTTCCTGCTGCAGTACGGCGCCCACGGCTCCTGTGGAGGCGTCTGTCGTTAACGCAGTATTGCCATTGGGCGCTGGGTGCACCAGTCTTGTTGACTGAAAAATTTCCTGCTTCAATTTTTCGAATTCCGCTGTATTTTCTGTTGTCCATTCGATAAATTCTTTGATTATTTTTTGTATATCCTTTCATGAGGTTTGTGAGTCCTTGCATTTTCTCCGCTGCTTTGGGGATGAATCTGTTGTACTAATTGACTATTCCCAGAAATTTGCGCAGCTTTTTTGCATTTGCCAGTTTAGGAAAGTTGAGGAAGCGTCTCTATCTTTTGAGGTAAGGGCGCTATCCCTGCTGCTCATACTCTGTGCCAAGAAAGTCCAGTTCTGGTACGCCCAGAATACATTTCGCCGGATGTACCTGCAATCTTTCTTCCCTCAACCACGCAGAAAGTTTTCTCACATGCTTCTTATGCTCTTGTTCTGATGTTGAAGCTATTACTCTGTTGTCCACGTAACAAGTGACGAAATCCATTTCTCTAGTGATGTGATTCATGTAGCGTTGGAAAGTTTATGCGGCGTTGCGTAATCCGAAAGGCATGACAGTATATTCAAATAATCCGAAAGGAGTTATAACAGCCATTCTTGGGATGTCTTCTTCTTTCACTGGAATTTGATGATAAGCTCGAACAAGGTCTACTTTTGAGAAGATAGTTTTCTTGTGTAACTTGTAGTGAAAATCTTGGAAGTGTGGTACAGGTATCTGTCCGGCTTGCTAACACTGTTAAGGCGCCTGTAGTTTCCACAAATCCGCCAAGTTACCGGCTCTGAAGTTTTTGGCACCATGTGTATGGATGAAGCCCAGGCGCTCTTCGATGGTCGGACGATGCCTTGAGGCATCATCTCGTTGAATTTTTTACGAGCAGCTTGTAGTTTTTCTGGCGACAGCCTTGTTGCTCCTGCGTACACCGGGGATCCGACCATCTCTATGTTTTGATTCTCTGATGCTAAAATCTTTGGAAACTCCCTGATGAGGATGTTGGGGAAATCGGAGGGAGTCTGTTGAATGTGTGTAACGCAGGAATTGGTAGTTTCAGGGTGCTCACACGGGATTGACAACCTGCATTTTCGATTATACAGCCTTGTGCTGTGAGTATTCACATTCAGTTCGTAGTTCCTTAAAAATCCAGTCCTATGATGGGTTCTTTAACGTCGGATACGACGAAATCCCAATTGACCAGAACTTTCTGAGACAACCACACATTACGGTTGAGAGTTCCGTAAGTTGCGATAGTCGTGTTATTGGCAGCTAAAAGGTCAAATTAACCCTTCTGCGTTGGTTGACTCTTCTCCAGTGGAACTATACTTACTGCAGATCCCGTGTCGATCGGATATCTCGTATTCAATACCGGGTCTTTGAAGTACATCAAGCCGCCTGTTGTTCTCTTCGCAAATGATCGGGCGTTTAGAACCTTCCGCGAATGGCGTTTTCCGTAAAATATGCGCATGGAGGAGAGCATTTACATGCTCTCTCCCCAAAGTTCTGTTAGAAGTTGCAGATTTGTCCTGTGTTACAGATTTGAGTAGCGTTTGCGTTGCAGTAATGATTTTCTGTTAACGTACTCTGACTACTTACTCCATGTTCAGGAGCCCCTGCCGGCCTTCTATCATTGTACAATCCTTTTATCAGGTCTTTCATTTCTGCCGTTTCCTTTTTCATTTTCTCCAGCTCCGTCCGTAAAGCCTCATTCTCCATATTTTGCCGCACCATTTGTACGGAGAGAAGCTCGATTTTACTTGCTCTGCTAGTTTTTTGTTGGGTTAATACTTGGTCCGCCATTTTTCAATATTCTTCATCCGTTTTCCCCGTCGATACTGCTTCTATGAGTGTTTGGCTTTCATCTGGTAATATTTCAAGGTGCCTTGATCGGATCACAGACGATGGGAGTTTGGCTTGCCTACTGTTGTTTAAACGATGCATCTCTAATAGTAATTCCGATGGAGCTCGATCCCCTAACTGCATCAAAGTAATTTTTTTGATGTTTGTTTCTTCGTCATGATGCACAATTTTTTTTGTAGTGCGGTACGCATAGTTTCGAACTTATTCTCTGCTGGAGGGTTTAGCAGTACTTCTTGCACTGCTGCCCCAACATACGTAGGCAGCGCCCCTAACAGGGCTCCGTACTTTTTTCTATCAGTAAGGTTGTTGATCTGTGCTAGTAAAACTTCGCGGTGCAGGAGCCACGTCTTCATGTTTCCTCCAAAAGAGGGAAGACGCACTTCTCTCTGCGCCATCGCACCTGTTGGGTCACTCTGGGGTCACTAGTTATAGTGATCGCTATAACTCTTCAGTCCCAACCATCAGACTTCTCATAGCTCCGAGCCGACAATGAATATCTTTTCTAGACTCGGAATAGAATATCTCTTTTTATCTTGTCTTACTCGGAGTGAGTGTCTGAGGGGCTAAGGGACCGTTGAGTAACCCAACAGGATAAATGACACAGGGATGAAGTTCGATACATATATTAAGAAGCACCAAAGTAAAGTAATGCGGTCTCACTACAATGTGAGCCTCCTGTAATATCTCAACCACCAGTGCGTGAGCACGGGCGTAATGAATGGGCTTGGTAATAAGTACGATGGGAATCTTGAGTTGAGAACTTGTAGAGGCTGATAAGGAGTCTTGGTGAAAATGTTGAATTCTGAAGCGCAGTGTAGAGAGTGTCACATCGAACTGTGTCGCCTCATTATGTAGGGCGGTTGGTTGGGCACTGCTGCCTGAGCGTGAGAGCTCATTGGTTAATGACAGCTAGCCTCGCTCGGGATTCACTTCTTCTGTCATGTTCCCTGATTGATCGGCGATAGCTAGCCCGCTGTGCTGTGTTCATATGTAGTGATTCACTACAAGTTCCTCCAGTTTCGCCATAAGGTTTGTCTTCAACAACGCTCCATCATTCGTTAACAGCCGACTTAGCTTTTGACGAGACATCCCTGATATGGAAGGGTTCAGAGCTAAAAATTAGATATGTGTCCGGGACTTAAGCGTGCCCCGTAGGATAAATGATGAGGTCGTTGGAAGTTGTCTTTATTGACTTGCCATTACATGCCGTGATCTGAGAACAAATCACAAATTAAGTTTACAGAACTAATTATTTAACTTAAAATTAAATACTTTAACATATTACTCGTCTGAAGTGGCACACGTGATTAGCTTTTCAATGTGCATACCCTAGAATGTAGCTCAAAACATAATACTGGCCATTGAGACTGACTGAAAACCTTGGAAGCTACACTGAATTGAAAATATGAAAATTGTGTGAACAATTTTCTTATCAATGTTGGGTGGTGTAAGACCCTTTATACCTACATTGAACACATTATATGTTATGCATCACATTTATTTAACTTAAAATTAAATATTTTAACATATCACTCGTCTGAAGTGGCACACATGATTAGCTTCTCAATGTGTACACACTAGAATGTAGCTCAAAACATAATACTGGCCATTGAGGCTGACTGAAAACCCTGGAAGCTACACTGAATTAAGGACACAAAACTGAAGTGGCACACATGATTAGCTTTTCAATGTGTACACACTAGAAATGTAGCTAATTTCCTTCTGCAACAGTACCAGCATTAATAGAATTCATTTAGAAAGGAAAGCATCTAGATAACTGAAGGTGTAAGTATAAATAACTTGAGGTTTACCAACCTCAGTGTCAAAACATATAAGTGCTGCAATTCAGCATCACAAGAGAAAAAGGAATGGCTACCTGTATTTAGCAACAGGCACTGTTTGTTGTGCAAAAAATCATACTTGAGCACACTGAATTAAGGACACAAACTGAAGTGGCACACATGAGTTTTACAATTATAACCGGCGACAGAATATTATGTTAAATGACTCTGGCCACCATGTGGACGTTACAGTTGGCCACCTGTCTGCATAGGCTAATGGCTGCCTTTTCACAAGTAAGATCATGCCGTTATTATACCGCTGGTATCAACAGGCTTGTGCATCTATGTATACTCATGATTAGATTTTACACTTAACACAATATCTTACATTTTTTGGTTTGGTGTGGAACTTAACACTGTTTTTATAACGATGCTGACTATAGGCTACACTGTGCTGTATCTTGATGAGACCAAAACAACCCGCATGGTGGCGCGCATGACGTCACAGCGTCTCGGTATTGCCGGCTAACGAGTATCCCTCTGTCCCTTTTTTCTCTAATACAAATTCCAATTTATTTATGATTATCATATATCCTGACCTGTCAGGACAATATGAGATACGTTGAATTTGATCACTCATGAACGGAGATTTCCATAGAGATAAAATAATTAAATCTTGTAACACAAAGTCTATGAAAGATCCAAAATTACTTTTAATATCAGTGAAACCATTGCTAACTATGCAGAGATGAGCGGGCTGAGATTAGATTAGATTAGATTACGAAGGGTTTTACTGGCAGAAAAAACCTTGAAAAATTAAGACTACAGTTGAACAATCAATGAAACTCTTTCAGGTCAGTAATCTGGTCTATCACACGAGAGTTATGCATGAAGAAACAAAACATCAGGCCTACCTACTGACAAAAACAAAACCGTATTAATCAGATTCCTTGCAAAACGTATTGCTGGTTCTGTGTTTGGTAGCTCAGATCACTTTCGAGAAGAGTTGTATATCCAAGGCATTCTGACAAGGAAAAAACTATTTGCGTACCCCATTTAAATGAATCCTTTCTATCCATCGTAGATAACTCGATGACTGTGAATAACAATCTCTTATTGTTATTATTTACTTAACAAGCACGTATATATGTACTGTATTTACAAGTTTTATTGTTAACCCAGTTGTTCACTTTTTATCTTCTCTTTCAAGTTCTAGAAATAAACACGCTAAATTAAATAACTTTCTCTGAACTGTTAGAAGGTTAGAAAAATCACAGGAGCGTGATTACGCTAACCAAGTTTATTTCAGTGAACACAGTTTTGGTTATAGTACAGACACCAATGTTTACATGGCAACGACAGGCACAAGAATGGGACCGGAACCAGAGAACGCACTGAGAAAATGGTTCTCTACCACTAGCAGATTCTAAACGCATTCTGTTACAAGAGTATTCATCACAGCGTTACACATTAACCTTAAACATACTAAAGTCGAACACATTCAAGGTAGAACATTTAAATATTCAACACTCCTTCTCACATTGAATGTACTTCTCAAAGAAAACTACACCTAGCTTCCTTCTCAGCACTTAGACCCTTAGTAAATATATCAGCAAACATATCATTCGAAGGACAATACACGAGATCAATTTCCTTATTCCTTACAAGATCACGAACATAATGAAATTTGATATCAATATGCCTACTTCTACCATGATATTTGTGATTTTGGGCGAGACAGATGGTGGATTGGTTATCTTTATTTACAACCATGGGACCACCTGCTTTAAACTCCAAACTTTTGAACATACACTTGAGCAACAAGCCGAGCTTTGTACGAGCAAACATTTCCATCAAGACCAGTTTCTTTTTAAAATTCCATTTACACCTGATAGGTTTCTTGTTCTTTGGACACTCTACAAGAGACCAGACATTGTTTATATTCATGGATGCCATTTCCTCTTCCATAGCTGCTTTCCACATTTTGGACTCAGGCCCATGAAGTGCTTCCTTTACATTTGCAGGAACATCAAATTTATCTTGAGCAAAGCACACCCATTCTCCAAATCTATCAGGAGCAGCTCTGTTCATAGTTGAACGACAGAGCTCCAACTCCCCTTCTGAATCCTCATGTTTTTCTTCTTGAGGCAAGGAGCATGGAACACACTCAATCTCTTTTGAAGGCTCCTTCTCAAATGACATAAACTGAGATTCATTAAATACCACATCTCCACTCAGCAAGATCCTTTTGGCATTAAAATCATACAGCCTGTATCCTTTAGTTCCACTGCCATACCCTAAAAGAACACAGGTCTTGCTCTTTGAGTCAAGCTTCTCTCTTTCATCTGTAGTGCCTCAAAAATATCGTAATTAATTTAGAATGATTTTGGAGTCGATACAAAAATATGATGCATTTCAGTCATATTTTCGAGTTAATTTTTATACGTATTTCACGTCATTTGAAACTAGTATTTTAAAGTTAAAAATTTAATCGTAGGTGCAACTTCATATTGTAACCCTCGTCTATAGAAGATCATTGTCAACCACGAGCGTTGAGACTTAGTGCCCAACAGTTCAGTCTCAGCTATCGCCTGGTTAGCAAAAATTCTATTAGCGCTTTCAGTCTCTCTCTGACGGGGAAGTTTTTATTGACAATGTGTTAGTGAGTTTTGCATTTCACTTGCGTACTAGATATTCTTTGAACTTGTCTTTTTGCCGAGCCTAGATCTTCCCCTGCAGGTTTAAGATTTCCTTTTTGAAGCAGTTTTGATACCTTGTGTACTTGTCAGATTGTATGGCAAACATCTCATTTCATTGTGCTTGTGTTTTCATTCAAACGATTTGAATTGTGTTTGAAGTGTTCGTGCTTTGATTCACGTTACTCTGAGATTTATAATTAATTGAAATATAGAACGTTTTGAATAATAACTATTGCATCAGCCATCAAATTCATTGTCTAATTTCGTCTCACTCAAGTCTCAACGTTCGAGTATTTTATGACGAGCGTACCGAAAGATCGACCAGCCATTTTGATACGGTTATTAAATTTCATAGCCTCGGGTAGAAGCTGCCTATCGATATCTCGTTTTGTGTTCCCTGTAGCAGCCAGCTAATTAAGTACGATTCTTTAATGTTTTACTCAACAGTTGTATTATAAAGTTGCCTTGTGCTATTGATTTTTTTTTGCTAAATTCTGTATTATTTCGAGTTACTTATTAATCCTTACTCGGGCAGGTTTCAGTTGTGGTTTCAGTTTCAGTTCAGTTTCAGTTCCAGTCTCAGTTTACGGATTTCAAGTTCTCAGTTTCGGTCCTTGATCTTGGCCTTAACATCTGCTCTGATTTTGATCGCGTCCAATAATAAATCTGCAAGCAACGAAGCCGACTGTATCACTTCCCTCGAAGAACATCACCCACGAAACAACTACTACAGAAAAATAACTTGTCCCCTAAACATCCTTGGGAACATGTGCATAAGCCATGCACCCAAAAGTCCTGAAATGCTGTACATTGGGCTTGTGCCCATTCAAAGCCTGATAGGGAGTCAAATCTTTGAGAGCACAAGTAGGGCTCCTATTTTTGACATACACAGCAGTTGAGACAACTTCAGCCGAGAATGTTTTGGGCAACTTAGAGTCAGATAACATATTTCTCACTGCTTCAAGGATTGTTCTGTTCATTCTTTCAGCAACTCCATTTTGTTCAGGAGTCTTAGGTACAGTCTTTTGATGAAAAATTCCATTTATCTTCAGAAATCTTTCAAAATAAGTAGACACATACTTGTAAAGTTTGATTGTGCTTGGGGAATTTTAAGTAACCAAGTTTAACAAAACCTTATCTATCTGCCCGTGTGACCATACTCAAGAGGAATAAAAGAACTCATGACAGAAGTTCTTGAATACTCAGCTTAGTATTCAAGGAAGTTGGCACGAGAAATAGCTTGGGATCTTCTTGGAATGATTGAGCCAGTCCAGAGCGTCCAGAGGATGGTTAGTCCAGTCCAGCTTCAGGGATGAATGGCCAGTCCAGAGCTATAGCGACCGTGGCTTGAGATTAGCATGAGTACAGCGAGTACAGTAAGTGCAGAGCGTGGCTTGTACAGCGAGTACAGAAAGTGGGTAAGTGCAGTGAGTGGGTGGCAGCTGCTTCTCAATTCTGTACGTAACGTGAGGTGATGAGTCAAGGATCGATAACCTAGTCATAAGTCCCATTTGCATTTCCCAGACTATGTCAGGATAAACTGCAGAAGGCAGCACCAGTTAGGGATTATCAGAAACTAGCTCACCATTTAATCAAGTTCTTGATTTCACATTCTTACAGTGAGGCAGGAGTTTATTAAATTGATTTCATGAGTTATTGATAAAAACAGAAATAAGTAAATTGTTTCCTTGGCATAATTCTTAAGGATTTTCATTGGGTTTTCTTAGAGCCCAATTTTAGCAACATGTAGTAGGAAAATTGACATTAGATAAAAAGGGTCATTCTGAGCCTTTCAATATTCATAAATCTGAATTAGGTAATGGCTACAAAATAATTAATTTTAGACCTTCAAAGAAGTAGCTTCTAGGTCTGTAGAAATATTAATACTGAGTTTTCCACATATAAAAGAAACACAATAGTTCTTAAGCTGACAAAGTTGAGGATAAATGATATAAGCTGCATCCTAATTTTGGTATCAACAAGGACATGATATATGCTTAAGATTCTGTTCTTAGTTAATAGATCTAGTCAACAGAGTCTGGTTTTAGTTCTAAAATCATTGTAACCGCATAACTGGGTTTCTAATCTCGAATGCATTAGAGTAAAAATATCTTGAACACACATATCTTAAATAGAATATGATTTTATGAAAATATATACCTGAGGAAATTGCAGACTAGACTTAATACTGTCTTTAGGAATGAACTGTTCAAATGAGGTCCTTTTAGAATATTAATGAACACAATGATTGAGAAAAACTTTTGAATCACTTATTGCAGCACAGCTACTGATTTATCACAGTTGTCTATAGAAACAATTCCTAACACTTGACTTTGCTCTAATAACTCACGGTGAAGAAACAGACACTTAAAAAATCTAAACATACACCAAAGAACACAGATACACTGGCAAGTTAAGCAAAAATTACGACAAGTCTGCAAATACTTAAACATAGTATGCTCACCTCCACTACACACAAAACGGATTTAAGATAGCAACAAGAGTCAGTGGAGTGGGGTCAGGTATATATAGTAACGCGGACCGGAAACGAGGGTAGCATCCACGCTGTTGCCAGACTGAGAGTTTGGTTTTTGGAACTCTCAGATCTAATTATTTAATATAAATAAAATACATCCGTGGATTGTTAATAACCTTGTCAAAGAAACTAAAAAAGAGGCTAAAATTCTGTAAGAATTATTACGCCAATCTCTTGTGAGATTAATGAGATCAATGATAACTTATATTTTAACGTGCTATTACAGAGACATGAATGGTACATTGAGTGATACCGTTCTTGCTACATACTCTCCACCATTGTCTGTGCGCAGGATTTTGATTTTGGGATCATAGTGATTTTCAACAAAAGCTTTGAACTCAGAGAACACCCCAAAGACATCACTCTTATTTTTGGTAATGTACACCCAAGTGTACCTAGAATAATCATCAATGAATGTTACAAAATAACTACCACCTCCCAAAGAACTAGGAATAATTTTTCCACAAACATCACTATGGATTAGCTCTAAGGGCTTACACACTTTTTTTGATCCACTCTAGAAAAAGGAAGTCTATGGCTCTTGCCATCACAAAAATTTTCACAAAAAACATTCTCATTTCCTAGAGAACAATCAAAACCTCTAACAAGATCAAGGGAATTCAATTTCTTAAGATTATCAAATCCTAGATGGCAAAATCTCTTGTGCTACAACAGGTGATCCGAGGAGACACTCGAGCATTTTGCGGCTACATGATAGGAAAAATCTAGTCTATAAAGTCTTCCTACCTTACGACCAGCAACTATCAACTCATTATTTTCATCTACAATCTCACATGTGCTTTTATTGAAATGGGTTTCCTTTCCACATTCTGCATTCTGGGCAACAGATATCAAATTGCAAGCTAGTTCTGGCACAAATAACACATTATTTACAACACACTTCTTTACCTGCATATTGGGCAGTGTTATTTTAAGACGTACTCCAACACCCTTCAAAGCTCTACCATCACCAATTTCAATTCTTACAAGAGAAGATAGATCAGAGTAAGGTGAAAATTGATTTTTCTTGTTGCACATATGCTGAGTAGCACCTGAGTCAACTATCCAAGAATCACAGTGAACATTACCTATAGAAAAAGCACTAGTAAACATAATAGTTTCACCTGTAGATGAGGTTCGTGCATCTACTGCTCTGTTTGCTTGGAGTGTTCTATTTTCTTTTCTCAGTCTTTCTTCATAGATTCTACACTGTCTCTTAATGTGGCCCTCTTTAGCTCGCTCAAAACACTTGATGAGCTTTTTATTCCTTTTGAAACTCACAAGCAATTTTTCACATGCTGTCTTCTTTCTCCATTTAGGAGACGCTCAGTTACAACCTCACACGCTGGTATCTTTTCATGGGCTTCAAGAGCAGTTACCAGAGTAGAAAACCTATCTGTCAGCGATGATAGCAGGATGATCATACGCTCTTCTTCTTCCATAGCATCACCAATAATGGCCAGCTCCTCAAAGAGTTCAGCAAACCCTTTTAGATGATCTTGCAGATTTTGACCAGTTTCTAGCTTCATGTTGAACAGCTTTTCCTTCAGCCTGAATTTGTTTGCCCAAGATTTCTTCTGGAATGTGTTCTGAAGTTTCCTCCAAACTTCAACAGGGTCAGTCGGTTCCCCCAGCAAGTAGAGTTGACTCTAATCTACTCCCAGAACAATTGTTGCCAAGGCTAAATCTCGGCGAGATTCAAATTTCCTCCGAGCTGCCTCCTCTGCCGTTGAGGATATAGTTTCAGTGCCTTGAATTATATCCCACAGTCTATCCTTCACAAGACACATCCTCATATGTATCTTCCACGTCGGATAATTTCTCTCATTGTGTGGTTTCATGCAACTTTTAACACTGTTAGAGTCTGCCCTGTTTTTCACACTTGCTGCACTGTGTTAAGTCAACAAATTTCTACGTTTCCTTGTAGTTACAACAGTTTGCTTCGAGACTTACTGTGTTCACTGAAGATTTATCTTTGGAGCGTGTTCTGGGCCCATAAGCTTTGTTAGAAGGTTAGAAAAATCACAGGAGCGTGATTACGCTCTAAGTTTATTTCAGTGAACACAGTTTTGGTTATAGTACAGACACCAATGTTTACATGGCAACGGCAGGCACAAGAATGGGACCGGAACCAGAGAACGCGCTGATAAAATGGTTCTCTACCACTAGCAGATTCTAAACGCATTCTGTCACAAGAGTGTTCATCACAGCGTTACGCATTAACCTTAAACATACTAAAGTCGAACACATTCAAGGTGGAATATTTAAACATTCAACATGAACAATTATCGGTTATAATTGAACGAGCGTTGGACAGTCAAATTATATTAAAAAGACGTACTTGACAGGAGTTAAACAAATGTTGGCTCTTCAACTGTTGCAATGGGTTGGATTCCATCTACAATGAAATTAGTGATTGTCTTGTTCACGTCCTGTTGCTTGACTCGTACTGGCTGCGTTTCCGCTGGTGACATCGGCATATCAATCCTAAGCTGCTTGGTTCCGAGACTTGGTTCTTTGCGTGTTTTCCGTTTCTTGCTTTCCCAAACTGAGCTCACGTACTCTAGGATAGCGTTTCTCATTCCAGAATGTTGCCTCTGTTGAAAAGTAATAAAATTAGACCTGGGGTAAAATAAAATTATAGTAGTCAAACATATATCCTTCAGCTTTTACTAGCTTCGTTCCATGGTCAAGATTTACTTTCGTCGACTAATGCTGGTATCATTAGAAACCAAAGCATATCTGAATATAAATATATACATAATTTATTGGTTAAAGAGTATTGATTGTGATGCCTGCTAAGTAGGAGAAACAGATAAATCTACGAGCTAGGATTAAAAAATATTAAGACAACGTTCAGAAGAAAAATGAGCTCTCCGTTGTTTACCAACACTGAAGGAGGCACAACCACTAAGATTTAACAATTGTTTCAACAAAAGAAAAGGTAGAAATCAATATATTTTTTATAAAAATCTGTGGCATAATGTATCAATTAGTAATTGGCACCTCAACGGCGACGCATGGGCTTGAGTGAGGGGTGATGCGGGGGCAGACCACAGTACAGTAAAGAGAAGTGTGATAATATGGGGGGGGGGGTTGGCAATGACCACCCCAACGACGGTTTTTTAGGCGGTAACGTCATCCATGACGTCAGAATTGTCTAGGCCCTGATTGGTCAACTTTCAAGAGGGGTATGAGTGGGGAAAGGGGAGGAGGGGGAAAGAAAACGTGAGGAGTTGCCAGACGTACGAACGCGACGCCGCCTCTAATCGTTACTTTCATGCGACGGTTTGATGAATTTAGTGCTTTCAAAGATAAATGTCAATTAAACTCAAAAGTTGGGGTTGAAACATTTAATCAAGAAATATTTTATCGAAACATTTGTTTACGATGAATTTTATTGACGAAGATATATTTTAGCACACGTACCTACGTAATTTGTGTCCAATTTCCAAAAGCTTTCATTTCAGAGTGTCATTTTCAAAACAATTATAGTAATTAAAAAGAGCTTATGTGTATTTAAGACTCATGAGTTACGTTGCTCGACAGTACTCATATTTCTGTGATAAGAAAATCGAATATAAAATTTATATACAATAATGCGTACACATTTAAAGATGAAACTGTGCTCTCAATATACTCTGCATGAAGATTTGGCACTAACTTTCTAACATCAAACTAAATACATCGACGTAATTCAAACTTATTTTCTTAACTTAATCTAGGCATTAATGAAAAACAGCATTATTCACCCCATTGTTCAAAAGAAAGTATTCAAAAGAAAAAATCCATATCGTTCTATAAACTACGTCCCGCAAGTCATCGAAACCAAATGAAATACATAAAGACTCTACAATCATCTCCCAGTAGTACCACTTAAGTCGACTCAATTCTCAAACAATACGCGTGTTCGAAGCGTACTTAACATCTATCACGAGAGAATAACTTTAAGCCTATTTGGGAAACAGCCACCGTAGTCGAGTGGTCTGCGGCCCGTGTTCTGTATCGGGTCTCTGCTTGTGCAGAAAGACTGCGGGTTCGAAACCCGGCAATGAATACGAGCTGTTTCTCGTTTCACGCCGTGAGCTTGCACTAATCGGTAAGCCCTCAACTCCCCGCCCATGGACACATCCCAGGATCGTTGCATGGAGGTCACCATCAACCTTACTCTAAGAATGTTAACCTTAAGAATTTGAAAAACCAATGTACTAAATGTCTATGTACTGTGTACTTGATTGAAAATAAAGATTGTTTTTTTTTGTTTGGAGCCGTCTTAGAGGGCTCCAGTTCTACCAACCATGAGAGAAAGGCATGATGAACCAACAGTAATGTATAGGATGAGCTAAGAGTTACTTTACCATTTTATGCATTAGTCAGAAACAATAGGAGATATAACAACTTAGATGGAATCATTGTCCTAGAAATAAGTACGGACAATAAGCAAAATGCAAAAATCAAACGAACGAACAATTGAGATTCAAGGAGGGGGGAGTTGTTAGCGAAAATAAGTAACACAGAATGTGGGGGTAGAAATTACGAATGCAAAGTAATCAAGAAATGTACGGGGTTTGTTAATTCTAACAAGAACAGCAGGTAGGGGCAGAGGAAAAGAGGCAGAGGGAGAAAGAGAGGGAGAGAATAAGAGAGAGAAGAGAAAGAGAGCGAAGAGAGTGAAGAAGAAAAAGAGAAAAGAAAACGACAAAGAAGGGCAAAAAGTCGAAAAGGTAATGTATGATTGTAATGCATATTTTTCAAACACAGAAAATGTAAGGAAAACAACCGAAAAGGTTTGAAGCAGCACTCACTCTCCCATTGAAGGAATGTCTTGCAATTTTCTGAGGTGATCCCAAACTTTGGTGATAAGCAATTCGATAAGCCTGTACAACAAGAGTTGGGCTAGAAACCTGAAATTAGCCATATTTGCTCTAGAAAATCGCATACAGATCAATTAATGCTTATTATGGAAATCAGTTCAGGTCTCTTACACTGAAATGAAGGCATGAAAGAAAAACAAAACATAAATGTTTGAAAATAACTAAAATGATTAAGAATTCAATTGTGTTATGATTTTCATGCATTGGATCAATAAGAACATAAAAATGATGGTGTTCTTTCGCTACTTCGCGATTCTTTTAGCGCAGACTCGCTATTTCGCTAGTTGATGTTGACTAATGGCAATCTATGCCTCCTCAGGAGTATCTACGATAGCCTATCCTAAATCTTTGTATTGAATGATTCATTTGAAACTTATGATTAGTGTGGCAGACACTAAAGTTCGGCTACCTAATGATGTAGACAGTAGCGTCTGTTAAGAACCAATTTACTTTCAAAAATAACCTTGTTCAAAAGTAAAATAATTCCGTCAAAATGATTCAAAGATAGTTAATAGGAAAATTACAATGCACTGAAGCTGGTTCAGTTGAACATATCGGTCATTTGATTCTAGATGTAACAAAAGAATGTGATCGTGTACATAAAAAGGATACTTGACACTGACCTTTCCAGCAGTCATGCTTAAAGGATTGGTTGCAGCCCTAGCCAAAGCTGTGGCAGGTGATGAGACTAGGGCTTTGACTGGGCTTGCCATAGAAGTCCTGACTGGGATTCTGATTGGAGTCCTCATTGGACTTCTAATTGAAATCCTTGTTGGGCTGATAACAGGTGTTGACATAGAAGAACTGGCTCGGAATTGTGGTGGAGTTGAGCCTGGGGTGCTGGGGGAAGTTTTGGCTATTTGAGTTCTCACAAGGTTTCTAACAGGCGTTCTCACTAGAGCCCTTACAAGGGTTCTTGCAGAGACCTCACTTGTTATCTTATGCGGAGTTCTGGAAGAAACCTCCGTAGCGGTGTTGACTGATATTTTGGGTTGAGCTTCAGTTGAGATCTGGACTAGAGTTATTGGTGGGGTATTGACTGGGATCTTGAGGGGGATCTCACAATAGTTATTGATGGGAATCTTAGTTAATGGTAAATCAATTCTCATCCTTTTAGCTGGAGACTCAACAGAAGATGATAAACAAGGTGTGTTTGTAGGCAACATGACTTGAGTGTTAGCTGTCAGATAGAAAAAAATTAACATTTAGTTTAATGTAGCAAAACCATTATTGTTCTGGTAAACGTGGTACGTTGTTATTGGCTTGGCCAAAACATATTTTGTAGCTAGAATTAGAATTCTGAGCCACAATCAAATATCTAAATACCCTATTGTTGTATCATCAATTAAAATATGTAAAAATACATATCTATTCAAATGAAACCCAACAAGAAATTAATAATGCCCATGACTCCATAACAGATCATTTCATAAGCTGTGCATTTGTTCTGACAACACTTACTGGAAAAAACAATAAATATTGGAACCTATCACCATGGATCCAATTGTGTGAAAACTGTATCCTTTTTACACATGTAAGATAATCTCAACCTCCTAAAAATTATGAGATGCAATGTTATTAAAAAAAATATTTAAATGATGACCTCCAAAATGTATAATAGCACACAAAAGGAGGAAAAATATCTTAACTTTTTAAAAACCAAAATTATATTTATCATATTTGAAATAATATATTAGTATTTTATATCTAATACATTGTTTTATTTTATATTCATGAACACATCTTTAATAATGAAGTACTGTGTTCAATTCTTACTCACAATTGATCAGCAAAAATCCATTGATTCCAAAATTTGAAAGAAAACAAAGGTTCACCCAAAATGTGCAATTTTCTCAATAAAAACTCCAAGCACAATAAAAAAGTTTACTAAACTGGTCCTTTCAACTGATACAGCATTGTATTATTAGAGCACTGAATTTTGCACATGACAAATAGTGTGACAGCATTAAATTGAAAATAATTATATTTATAATAGACAATTGGAAGGTAAAACAATTAAAAATACTTCTGCACAACACTAGTACTAAGTTAAGAAACTATGGAGAACATCAAATAATATTTCGTACACAGACAACTAATAAAATTTTATATCATGGTCAACCATACATAGAAATTCAATTTTACTAAGAAGTGATACATATATTGAATAAAACCAACAATTTACAACATTCCAAAGGAAGAAATGTATCCATCAGTATGGAAACAAAATTAAAGTATCAAGAACTATTTATTAACTAAATGGCCCTCTGTCATTATGAACATTATGGAAAAAATTGTTCTTAGCTCACATTGAGTTAATCATTACACACTTACCTTCATTACACTCAACACTTTCCACATATTGGTATGGTATTGCACCCAGTTTTAGCCTTTGTCTTCTCCTGATAGGTGAAATTATTTCTTTCAAGTATGATACATCAAAGTGCTTGTCACAAATAAACCGGTTGAATCTAATTTGACTAGAAGATAATGTCTTCAAATCGTCTCTTCCAGATGCAGCAACCCATGATGAAACTAATTTGGGCGGAAAATGGAAAAAATTAAGGTTAGAATCGTCCTTCTTATTGCCTAAACAATTCTTGTAGGAGTATTTTTTAATTTTCTTGACACGAGCAGCCATTATGGCAAAATACAGCGCGAGAAGTGATCTTTCGTCTGACTCGTGAGCTACTACGGCCACTTCTGCGCCATGATTGGTTGACTTGCGTGTACGTCACTGAGACCCCCCGACCCCTCCCCACACCCCACACAATTCTATGACGTCAAAATTGAATTTGCCCCTACTATTCTTTACTGTACTGTGGGGCAGACTCAGTTG
>VCRD01001829.1:100272-112571 GCA_006783055.1 Trinorchestia longiramus
AATCGTCATGCGAGTAGAGGTTGTGTGTCACGGTCGAAGGTTATTGATGTCGCATCGTCCACGGTTAGAGGACATTCATCTGGTACATGAAGCAACTCAGACTGAAGACCAAGTCTAATAAAGGTAAGCGAATTCGTGTTAGAAAATACCGTAGAGTTGCAACTACTAGTCTTAACAACAAGCTATCTGGGCATATTACAACATGGCGAGTGATATTTCAAGAGATTTTATCAAGCCATTTACTGGCGAAAGCGATGTAATGACTTGGTTAGAGAAAGTCACCTTGGTTGCTCGACTACAGAAAGTATCTGATTTAGCTATGTTTATCCCATTGTATCCAGAGGGTGATGCGCTTGCATTGTATATGGAGTTGAGTGACGGGGACAGAGCAAGTGCAGATAAAATCAAGTAGAAATTGCAGGTTGCCTTTGGTGACGATCCGTTTATTGCATATGATAAACTTCTCAACATGAAGTGGGATGGAGAACCTGTAGATGTATTTGCTAATGAACTTAAACGCTTGGCGAGGTTGGCGATGCATGGTGATGCAGGGCTAGACAGAGCAATCAATCTGTCCTTTATCAAAGGATTCCCAGATCATATTAGTGTTGACCTGATGCTGAAACTGGAAATTAGTGAATTGATTGCTCAAGCCAGAATTGTAACTGCCAATCAACGAGGCGGCGTAGCCGCCGTAACGGTTGGGGAAGCGATGAGAGAAAAGCAGAGTAAAGCCGGCAGCGGCCAGTTCAGGGGACAATGCTTTCGGTGTGGAGGACCTCACATGATCAGGAATTGTAACAAGCAAGTGGTGAGATGTTTTAAATGCAACAAACTCGGTCATATTGCCAGTAAGTGTCAAGAGCTAACTTCGGGAAACGAGTGAGGGATAACTATCGCGCCTGCAGTTATCCTGCCGAGGTGAAGGCGTGTAGAGGAAGATTACCAATTGTTGAAGTATTAATTAACAAAGAGCCTGCAATGGCGTTGGTAGACACAGGATGCACCATGACGGTCCTCCATTCTAAGTACATAGCTCAATATGATGGTGATACGAGCATCAGTGCTTTTGATGGTCGAAAAGTGAAGTGTAAAGTGGCCAAGCGTGTGAAGATAGTTGTGAAAGGAGGAGTGCCGGTGATCTCGTAAGCTGTGGTATCGGACCGGCTTGTGGACGACGTGGACGTAAAACTTGGGACTGACGTCATCGACAGGCTTGGTGGCGTGACAGTTAAGCGCAGGAAAGTGGAATTTGGCTCAGAGAGGGTACAAATGGCGAGCCCGGCAATAGAGCAGGACACGAAGAAAGAGGAAGTGCATGGGCAGTTAGTCATTGATGACTCAGACTTTAATGCAAAATTTAACGGGGAGTATTGGACAGTGAAGTAGCGTTGGAAGAATGATCAACCCGTTACATTACGTAACAGAGTAAGTTGTTATGAAGGGACGCTAACGGGTGCAAAAAAAGAAGAGTTCGAAAAGGAAATTGACAGGGGGATTACAGAAGGTATTCTTCTACAGTGGGAAGAAACTGTTGATACAGGTATTCTCGCGATGATGTCAGTAGAACAGCCAATAAAGAACAAAGTAAGGCCAGTGTTGGACTTTCGCGAACTCAATACGAATGTTGCGTGCCATACTGGTGATGATGTGATTGATTGCTGTGACGAAACATTACGCAAATGGCGCCGTACGAGCGAAAACATATCAATAGTAGACCTGACAGCAGCTTATTTGCAATTACAAGTTGATAAGGAACTGTGGCGCTACCAGTTAGTAAAATATAAAGGGCAAACGTTCTGCCCTATGCGCTTAGCTTTCGGACTGAATTCTGCACCGCGCATCATGTCAAAAGTGTTGAAGCACGTGTTGAGCATAGATGATACAAATAAAAACGCCACCAGCTCGTATATCGATGATATCCTCGTTGATGAAACCAAATTTTCAGTTACAGAAGTAGTCAGCCACCGTAACAAATTTGGGTTGATAACGAAAGCACCGGAAGCACTGGATGGAGGGGCAGTGCTGGGGCTGCGGTTGTCAAAAGTCGGAGAGGAGTTTATGTTTTACAGAGGCAATAAAACATCGGAAATCGCTGACGCACTCACAAGATGGGAGTTGTTTTCAGCCTGTGGGACACTGGTGGGACACTACCCTATAGTGGGGTGTTACGAGTCGCCTGTAGTTACATCAAAAGAAGGGCCGAAGGATCGCACTGAGAAGACTTCGCAGGCGAACATGCAATGTCCATGATTAGGGAAGTAATTGAAAGGGTAAAAGTAGAAGATCCAGTAAGAGGAAGGTGGTCAGTGCCCGATGTCCAGCATGGAGTGGTATGGACAGATGCGAGTAAAATCGCGCTCGGAGCAATGTTGGAAATAAATAGCAAGGCCATTGAAGATGCGACGTGGTTCAGAAAGAAAGAAGATTTCAGTCATATCAATGTTGCAGAGTTGGAGACAGTGTTAAAGGGAGTGAACTTAGCACTTAAGTGGGGCATGACCTCAATAGAGTTAAGAATTGATTCTGCAAATGTGGCAGCGTGGCTGCAATCTGTTGTAAGCGCCGAGAAGCGCGTCCACACGAAAGGCACCGCGGAAATGCTCATTAAACGAAGGCTGGGAAACCTTAGGGAAATGATGATTGAGTTTGGACTAAAAATCCAGATTTCACTGGTGCCTACAGATAGGAATAAAGCGGACGTGTTAACTCGCGTGAAGAAACGGTGGCTCTGCTGGCTCGAAGTAGGCGGCAACGATATCGACGAGCATGAACAGGTTTGTTCTAGTACATACACGGTTATAATAGAGGTGCATAATAAACACCACGTAGGAGTCGATAGAACCCTGTACTTAGCCAGGAAAATGGATCCAAATGTTTCACTAGAGGACGTGAAAAGAGTTGTGAGATCATGTGAACGATGTCAGTCAATTGATCCTGCTTCTTTGAAGCATGAACCAGGAGAAGTAAGAGTGAAAACCAATGGGAGCCGCTTGGCCATCGACGTCACGCATTATAGAGGACGACCCTATTTATCTATGGTTGATTGCGGTCCAGGACGCTTTGCAGTGTGGCGAGAACTGAGAAGAGAAAACACGCAATGCATTGCAACAGAATTAACCAATATTTTCTTGGAAAGGGGCCCAGTCGACGAGTTATTGATGGATAACAGTACAGTTTTCCGGTCTGAGATGTTAGCAGATATGCTGCGAGAGTGGAATGTTGTAAGAGTGTTTAGAGCTGCGTACCAACCTGCAGGAAGTGGAATAGTGGAACGGCACTACCGAACTGTGAAAGCAATCGCAGAAAGAAGAGGAATTTCGCCAATTGAGGCTGTGTATTGGTACAATAGCACGCCTAGATCTGGGCAAAATGAGCTGTCTGTGCCTCAACGCTCGGTGTATAAATACAAATGGAGGTATCCGCCAGTGCTTCCGCCAAGAGTAGAAGGAAGCTAACATAATGATTCGGCAATACAAGCGGGAGAAGAAGTGTGGGTAAAACCACCTAATGCAAACTGCACTACACAGTGGGACAGAGGCGTGGTAACCGGAGTGACCTCATCAAATGATATTGAAATGGATTGGGTGCCAAGACTTGACATGCGCTCAGTAGTTCCTCCTTTACCCCGAGACGAAGAAGCTAGTGATGAGAGAGGTGGGGGCTGTCATCAGTCCAAGAGAAGCAAATGAAAGTTGAACAAAGTGGGGGTGAGAATGAACCACAGAAGATGAAGAGAGATAGAAGACCTCCCACCTGGATCACCGACTACATTACAGTTTAGATGTCTAAATTATCATTTAGATGTAGATGGATTATGGTAGTTAAGGTAGTGGCAAATTGTCGACTCCGTTGCAGTAAGTAATTTATCTAAAGTATTGTGATTTTAAAATCACGTGGAGATGTGGCGTAATGTATAAATTAGTAATTGGCACCTCAACTGCGACGCCTGGGCTTGAGTGAGGAGTGATGCGGGGGCAGGCTCAGTTGCGGGTGAACGCACCAGAACGCACATTCCTAGAATAGCGATTCGAACGTAAGTAGGGGCAATTTATCAAATTAGCGTGAATCTTCGATAAAACACGATATGCAATGTATTTCTGCATGCCTTTAACGAATCAGACACACAAAAAAACATTTTTACTACACGTTTTCGTATAATGCCAATTAAATGTTTTGATACCAAGAGGTAGCATATTCTGTGTTTTAGGCAATTCTGCACTTAATTCAATGACAATGCGAAAAACCTTATAGATTCTGCTGTGAATTCATGCAAACCACGGATCTGCAACTGGAAGTTCATGTTAATGTGCTGTATCGAGTATATCTGCCGAAATAATATCGAATTGAGATTTACCGTGTTCCTAGAATAGCGATTCGAACGTAAGTAGGATCAATTTCTCAAATTCGCATGAATCTTCGATAAAACATGTGATGCAATGTAATTCTGCATACATTCAACGAATCAGACACAAAATAAAAGATTTTCGCTATAGGTTTTCGTATCATGCAAATTAAATGTTTTGATACCTAGAGGTAGCATAATTTGTGTGTTTCGGCAATTCTGCACTTCATTCAATGACATTGTGAAAAACGTCGTGGATTCCGCAATGAATTCATGCAAACCACGGATCTGCATCTTCAAGTCCATGTTAATCTGCTGTATCGATTATATTTGCCGAAATAACATCGAGTTGAGATTTACTGTGTTCCTAAAATAACGATTCGAACGTAAGTACGAGCAATTTCTCATTTTAGAGTGAATCATCGATAAAACATTGCACGCAATGTTATTATGCATATATTAAACGATTCAGACACAAAATAGAACATTTTCGCTGTAGGTTTCCCTGAAATGCCAATTACACGTTTTGATACCTAGATGTAGCATAATCTGTGTGTCATCGTCAATTCTGCACTTCATTCAATGACAATGTGAAAAACGTCGTTGATTTCGCAGTGAATTCATGCAAACCACGGATCTGCAATTGGAAGTCCATGTTAATGTGCTGTATCGAGTATATCTGCCGAAATTACATCGAATTGATATTTAATGTGTTCCTAGAATAACGATTCGAACGCAAGTCGCGGCAATTTCTCAAATTAGCGTGAATCTTCGATAAAACATAGCATGCAATATAATACTGCATACTTTCAACGAATTAGACACAAAATGGAACTTTTTCACAATAGGTTTTCGTATAATGCCAGTTAAATGTTTTGATACCAAGAGGTAGCATAATCTGTGTGTTTTCGGCAATTCTGTACTTCATTCAATGACAATGCGAAAAACCTTGTGGATTCTGCTGTGAATTTATGAAAACCATGGATCTGTACCTAGAAGTCCATGTTAATGTGTTCTATCGAGTATATCTGCCGAAATAACATCGAATTGAGATTTATAGTGTCATTAGAATAGCGATTCGAACCTAAGTAGGAGCAATTTCTCAAATTTACATGAATCTTCGATAAAACATGACACGCAATGTAATTCTTCATATATTCAACGAATAAGACACAAAATAGTAGACTTTGCCATAGGTTTTTTTGTATAAGCCAATTAAATAGTTTGATACCCAGAGGTAGCATAATCTGGGTGTTTTCGGTAATTCTACACTTCATTCAATGACAATGTGAAAAATGTCGTGGATTCGGCAGTGAATTTATGCAAACCACGAATCTGCAACTGGAAGTCCATCTTAATGTGCTGTATCGAGTAAATTTACCGAAATAAGATCGAATTGAGATTTACTGTGTTCCTAGAATTCGAACGTATGTAGGAGCAATTTCTCAAATTCGAGTGAATCTTCGATAAAACATTGCTTGCAATGTAATTCTGCATACACTAACGAAACAGACAAAAAATAGAAGATTTTCGCCATACATTTTTGTATAATGCCAATTGAAGGTTTTGATACCTAGGGATAGCATAATATGGGTGTTTTCGGCAATTCTGCACATCATTCAATGACAATGTGAAAAACGTCGTCGGTTTCGCAGTGAATTCACGCAAACCACGGATATGCAACTGGAAGTCCATGCTAATGTGCTTTATCGAGTATATCTACCGAAATAACATCGAATTGATATTTACTGTGTTCCTAGAATAGCGATTCGAACGTAAGTAGGAGCAATTTCTGAAATTCCCGTGAATCTTCATAAAACATGGCATGCAATGTAATTTTGCATACATTTAACGAATCAGACACAAAATAGAACATTTTCGCTGTAGGTTTCCGTAAAATGCCAATTAAAAGTTTTGAAACCTAGATGTAGCATAATCTGTGTGTCTTCGTCAATTCTGCACTTCATTCAATGATAATGTGAAAAACGTCGTTGATTTCTGAGTGAATTCATGCAAACTACGGATCTGCAATTGGAAGTCCATGTTGATGTGCTGTATCAAGTATATCTGCCGAAATAACATCGAATTGAGATTTACTCTGTTCCTAGAATAGCGATTCGAACGTAAGTAGGAGTAATTTCTCAAATTAGCGTAAATCCTAGATAAAACATGGCATGCAATTTAATTCTGCATACATTCAACAAAAGAGACACAAAATTGAAGATTTTCGCTATAGGTTTTCGTATAATGCCATTTGAAGGTTTTGATACCTAGGGGTAGCATAATATGTGTGTTTTCGGCAATTCTGCTCTTCATTCAATGACAATGTGAAAAACGTCGTGGATTCGGCATTAAATTCATGCAAACCATGGATCTGCAAATGGAAGTCCATGTTAATGTTCTGTATCAAGTATATCTGCCGAAATAACATCGAATTGAGATTTACTCTGTTCCTAGAATAGCGATTCGAACGTTAGTAGGAGCAATTTCTCAAATTCGCGTGAATCTTCGATAAAACATTGCATGCAATGTAATTCTGCATATATTCAAGGAATCAGACACAAAATAGAAGATTTTGCTATAGGTTTTCGTATAATGCCCATTAAATATTTTGATACCTAGAGGTAGCATAATCTGTGTGTTTTCGACAATTCTGCCCTTCATTCAATGACAATGTGAAAAACGTCGTTGATATCGCAGTGAATTCATGCAAACCACGGTTCTGCAACTGGAAGTCTATGTTAATGCTCTGTATCGAGTATATCTGCCGAACTAACCTCGGTTTGACATTTACTCTGTTCCTAAAATAGCAATTCGAAGGTAAGTAGGAGTAATTTTTATATCTTCGATGAAACATGGCATGCAATGTAATTCTGCATACATTCAACAAAAGAGACACAAAATTGAAGATTTTCGCTATTGGTTTTCGTATAATGCCATTTGAAGGTATTGATACCTAAGGGTAGCATAATATGTGGTTTTCCGCAATTCTGCACTTCATTCAATGACAATGTGTAAAATGTCGTGGATTCGGCATTAAATTCATGCAAACCATGTATCTGTAAATGGAAGTCCATGTTAATGTGCTGTATCGAGTATATCTGCCGAAATAATATCGAATTGAGATTTACTGTGTTCCTAGAATAGCGATTCGAACGCAAGTTGGGGCAATTTCTCAAATTAGCGTGAATCTTTGATAAAACATGGCATGCGATATAATTTTGCATACCTTCAACGAATCAGACACAAAATGGAAATTTTTCACAATAGATTTTCGTATAATGCCAGTTAAATGTTTTGAGACCTATAGGTAGCATAATCTGTGTGTTTTCGGCAGTTCTGTACTTCATTTAATGACAATGCGAAAAACCTTGTGGATTCCGCTATGAATTCATGAAAACCATGAATATGCACATAGAAGTTCATGTTAATGTGTTGTATCGAGTATATCTGCCAAAATAATATCGAATTGAGATTTACTGTGTTCCTAGAATAGCGATTCGAACGTAAGTAGGAGCAATTTCTGAAATTCGCTTGAATATTCGATTAAATATGGCACACAATGTAATTCTTCATATATTCAACGAATCAGACACAAAATAGAACATTTTCGCTGTATTTTTCCGTAAAATGCCAATTAAAGGTTTTGATACCTAGAGGTAGCATAATCTGTGTGTTTTCGGCAATTCTGCACTTCATTCAATGACAACGTGAAAAACGTCCTAGATACCGCAGTAATTTCATGCAAACCACGGATCTGCAATTGGAAGTCCATGTTAATGTGCTGTATCGAGTATATCTTCCAAAATAACATCGAATTGAGATTTTCAGTATTCCTAGAATAGCCATTCGAACGTAAGTAGGGGCAATTTCTGAAATTCGCGTGAATATTCGATTAAACATGGCATGCAATCTAATTCTTCATATATTCAACGAATCAGACACAAAACAGAAGATTTTGTTATAGGTTTTCTTACAATGCAGATAAAATATTTTGATACTTAGAGGTAGGATAATCTGTGTGTTTTCGGCAATTTTGCACTTCATTCAATGAAAATGTGAAAAACGTCGTCGATTTCGCAGTGAATTCATGCAAACCACGGATATGCAATTGGAAGTTTATGTTTATGTTCTGTATCGAGTATATCTGCCGAACTAACCTCGGTTTGAGATTTACTGTGTTCCTCGAATAGCAATTCGAAGGTAAGTAAGACTAATTTCTCAAATTAGCGTAAATCTTCGATAAAACATGGCATGCAATGTTATTCTTCATATATTTAACAAAAGAGACACAAAATTGAAAATTTTCGCAATAGGTTTTCGTATAATGCCATTTGAAGGTATTGATACCTAGGGGTAGCATAATATGTGTGTTTTCGGCAACTCTGCACTTCATTCAATGACAATGTGAAAAACGTCGTGGATTCGGCATTAAATTCATGCAAACCATGGATCTGTGAATGGAAGTCCATGTTAATGTGCTGTATCGAGTATATCTGCTGAAATAATATCGAATTGAGATTTACTGTGTTCCTAGAATAGCGAGTCGAACGTAAGTAGGATGAATTTCTCAAATTCGTGTGAATCTTCGATAGAACATGGCATGCAATATAATTTTACATACTTTCAACGAATCAGACACAAAATGGGACTTTTTCACAATAGGTTTTCGTATAATGCCAGTTAAATGTTGTGACACCTAGAGGTAGCATAATCTGTGTGTTTTCGACAATTCTGCACTTCATTCAATGACAATGTGAAAAACGTCGTCGATTTCGGAGTGAATTCATGCAAACCACGGATCAGCAACTGGAAGTCCATGTTAATGTGCTGTATCGAGTATATCTTCCAAAATAACATTGAATTGAGATTTTCAGTATTCCTAGACTAGCCATTCGAACGTAAGTAGGAGCAATTTCTGAAATTCGCGTGAATATTCGATTAAACATGGCATGCAATCTAATTCTTCATATATTCAACGAATCAGACACAAAACAGAAGATTTTGTTATAGGTTTTCTTACAATGCAGATAAAATATTTTGATACCTAGAGGTAGCATAATCTGTGTGTTTTCGGCAATTCTGCACTTCATTCAATGACAATGTGAAAAATGTCGTGGATTCGGCAGTGAATTCATGCAAACCACGGATCTGCAACTGGAAGTCCATCTTAATGTGCTGTACCGAGTAAATTTACCGAAATAACATCGAATTGAGATTTACTGTGTTCCTAGAATTCGAAAGTATGTAGGAGCAATTTCTCAAATTCGAGTGAATCTTCGATAAAACATTGTATGTAATGTAATTCTGCATACATTCAACGAAACAGACAAAAAATAGAAGATTTTCGCCATAGATTTTCGTATAATGCCAATTGAAGGTTTTGATACCTAGGGATAGCATAATATGGGCGTTTTCGGCAATTCTGCACATCATTCAATGACAATGTGAAAAACGTCGTCAGTTTCGCAGTGAACTCACGCAAACCACGGATATGCAACTGGAAGTCCATGCTAATGTGCTGTATCGAGTATATCTGCCGAAATAACATCGAATTGATATTTACTGTGTTCCCAAAATAGCGATTCGAACGTAAGTAGGAGCAATTTCTGAAATTCCCGTGAATCTTCTATAAAACATGGCATGCAATGTAATTTTGCATACATTTAACGAATCAGACACAAAATAGAACATTTTCGCTGTAGGTTTCCGTAAAATGCCAATTAAAAGTTTTAAAACCTAGATATAGCATAATCTGTGTGTCTTCGACAATTCTGCACTTCATTCAATGATAATGTGAAAAACGTCATTGGTTTCAGAGTGAATTCATGCAAACTACGGATCTGCAATTGGAAATCCATGTTAATGTGCTGTATCGAGTATATCTGCCGAAATAACATCGAATTGAGATTTACTCTGTTCCTAGAATAGCGATTCGAACGTAAGTAGGAGTAATTTCTCAAATTAGCGTAAATCTTAGATAAAACATGGCATGCAATGTAATTCTGCATACATTCAACAAAAGAGACACAAAATTGAAGATTTTCGCTATAGGTTTCCGTAAAATGCCAATTGATGGTTTTGATATTTAAAGGTAGCATAATATGTGTGTTTTCGTCAATTCTGCACTTCATTCAATGACAATGTGAAACACAACGTCGATTTCGCAGTGAATTCATGCAAACCACGGATCAGCAACTGGAAGTCCATGTTAATGTGCTGTATCGAGTATATTTGNATGTTAATGCGCTGTATCCAGTATATTTACCGAAATAACATCAAATTGAGATTTACTGTGTACCTAAAATAGCGATTCGAACGTAAGTAGGAGCAATTTCTCAAATTTGCGTGAATCTTCGAAAAAACATGGCATGCAATGTAATTCTGCATACATTCAACAAAAGAGACACAAAATTGAAGATTTTCGCTATAGGTTTTCGTATAATGCCATTTGAAGGTTTTGATACCTAGGGGTAGCATAATATGTGTGTTTTCGGCAATTCTGCACTTTATTCAATGACAATGTGAAAAACGTCGTGGATTCGGCATTAAATTCATGCAAACCATGGATCTGCAAATGGAAGTCCATGGTAATGTTCTGTATCGGGTATATCTGCCGAAATAATATCTAATTGAGATTTACCGTGTTCCTATAATAGGGATTCGAACGTTAGTAGGAGCAATTTCTCAAATTCGCGTGAATCTTCGATAAAACATTGCATGCAATGTAATTCTGCATATATTCAAGGAATCAGACACAAAATAGAAGATTTTGCTATAGGTTTTTGTATAATGCCAATTAAATATTTTGATACCTAGAGGTAGCATAATCTGTGTGTTTTCGACAATTCTGCCCTTCATTCAATGACAATGTGAAAAACGTCGTTGATTTCGCAGTGAATTCATGCAAACCACGGATCTGCAACTGGAAGTCTATGTTAATGTTCTGTATCGAGTACATCTGCCGAACTAACCTCGGTTTGAGATTTACTCTGTTCCTAGAATAGCAATTCGAAGGTAAGTAGGAGTAATTTTTTAATCTTCGATGAAACATGGCATGCAATGTAATTCTGCATACATTCAAAAAAAGAGACCCAAAATTGAAGATTTTCGCTATTGGTTTTCGTATAATGCCATTTGAATTTATTGATACCTAAGGGTAGCATAATATGTGTATTTTCGGCAATTCTGCACTTCATTCAGTGACAATGTGTAAAACGTCGTGGATTCGGCATTAAATTCATGCAAACCATGTATCTGTAAATGGAAGTCCATGTTAATGTGCTGTATCGAGTATATCTGCCGAAATAATATCGAATTGAGATTTACTGTGTTCCTAGAATAGCGATTCGAACGTAAGTAGGAGCAATTTCTCAAATTTGCGTGAATCTTCGAAAAAACATGGCATGCAATGTAATTCTGCATACATTCAACGAATCAGACACAAAACAGAAGATATTTGGCCATAGGTTTCCGTACAATGCCAATTGAAGGTTTTGATACTAAAAGGTAGCATAATCTGCGTGTTTTCGGCAATTCTGCACTTCATTAAATGACAATGTGAAAAACAACGTAAATTTCGCAGTGAATTCATGCAAACCACGGATCTGCAACTGGAAGTCCATGTTAATGTGCTGTATCGAGTATATTTGCCAAAATAACATCAAATTGAAATTTACTGTGTGCCTAAAATAGCGACTCGAACGTAAGTAGGAGCAATTTCTCAAATTCGCGTGAATCTTCGATAAAACATGGCATGCAATGTAATTCTGCATGCATTCTACGAATCAGACACATAACAGACGATTTTCGCCATAGATTTCCGTAAAATACCAATTGAAGGTTTTGATACTTAAAGATAGCATAATCTGCGTGTTTTCGGCAATTTTGCACTTCATTCAATGACAATGTGAAAAACAATATCGATTTCGCAGTGAATTCATGCAATCCACAG
>VCRD01001830.1:0-30000 GCA_006783055.1 Trinorchestia longiramus
TGTGAGGGCACGGTAGCTTGTGAGGTTCCAGGGTGAGGGCACGGTAGCTTGTGAGGTTCCAGTGTGGGGGCACGGTAGCTTGTGAGGTTCCAGGGTGAGGGCACGGTAGTTTGTGAGGCTGGTAGCTATAAAAATACTCAGTATTTGCCGTGGACACATAACTGTACTCCAGCTCTAAAGATATTTGTGGCACATACCTTCCATATGCATTAATCAGTAAAAACTGTAAACAGTATTCAATAAATTTCCACAATTTTCTCGATCCAGCTTTATAAATTTCATTGAAATTGAGAGAAGGCTTGAAATATTCTAAATAAATGTTGTTGAAATTTATTTCTAACATTAATTTCAAGATAAAAATCTAGGAGTAACATTAATTATTCATTTCGTCAAATAACTGGCTTCCGTTATTTTTATTCCATAATTTGTTTTTTGTTCGCCTTATAAGTGAAAGAATCAAATATTCAAACATTTTCTTTTCCATACAGACCGTAGCCGTTGCATGAGAGAAAGTTGATTGAAAAATGGGTGCTAATAATTCTTTCATATGTGAGATCTAGCTATTGAGTACATAAGACTATTAGGTTTTTTGAGATCTAGCTATTGAGTCCATATGAGTACTAGGCCTTTTGGGATCTAGCTATTGATTCCATATGAGTACTAGACCTTTTGAGATCTAGCTATTGATTATATAAGACTAATAGGTTTTTTGAGATCTAGTTATTGAGTACATAAGAGTACTAGGCCTTTTGAGATCTAGCTATTGAATCCCTGAGTATTAGGCTCTAGTCTTAACACATTTGTGACAAAGCCTTTGCACAGGCACGTATTGTTAAAGCACTGTACGAGTTTTATACAAGTCATTATGCATTTTCGCTTCACTATTATCGCACCTTGAATCATCTTTAAATCAAAAATAGACAAGGCCTGGTCTCTGGGTGAAAATGATGATCAATATTTGTTTCTATCAAATTTCCAAGGTCAATCAATGTTAGCCGAAACCAATTTTTCGCTAGACCTATTTCTTTTTAAGCGTCCGTCTGGCGTCAGCTTATCTATCAGTGACGGTCTCTGAAATTTATGCAGCCAAAATTCCATACAGAATTATTGGTTCCAGTTTTTGAACTCTCAAAGCAGCTTGAGTAGCATAATGTGCACTTATTTGTTCACTGCATTTATTATTATGTTCATTGTATCCTAATTACCACAAAAAATGCGAATGAGCCTTCAATCTAATTATCCAGTATAGACAACAGTGAAGGGATCTGTTCAGTTCAACAGTTTTTCCTTGTCATGATTTATTGTTGAAATTTTCATCAGCTTGCCAGGATGGAAGCTTCATCATCCATAGCTCACAGATGCTAAACTTGTGATATTTTCAAAGGTGATGAGATCAATTTGAAATATTCGAAAAAATATTTCTATTACCCAAGATTTTCTGAATAGACGTGTCCCTTTGCTCGTCTTCATTTTCAGTGAATTAATAGAAATGCAGTGCTTCAGAGACGGTATTATAGAAAGGAGTCAATAAAAGTAATACAGTGCAACTGTAATGATTATATATTAGAAAACTACACCAAATCAAAATATTTTAGGGAAAATTAGCAGGATTAAAATGAATTCGACAAGAAAACGAAAACACTATTGTTTAAGATAATATTGGTCTGGCTCAACTCATTCTGTGGCAGCTTTTCATATCGTCTTGACTACGTCGCTTTCCTTGACTACAATAATAGAGTTTTGATAACTTTTATTTCATTTTAACGTCTTCAGTGATATTAACTACATCAAGGAAATGAAGCCAGAGCAAAAGCAGCCACGCTTATTTTTGTTGCGTTAGAATGGATGCAGTAATTTCTATTGCGTTCGAATACATTCAGAAATTGAATGGGTTTACTGAAATACGTTCAGAATGAACTGGAGTACAAAAGAAAATACCCCGATTTATTTGTGGCTTAGGTCGACTTGTTCGAGTTCCCATACCTCACAATCCAATCAAACAAAAGATGTTGCACCAGCAGGAAAATGTTTCGAATACTTTTTCAGTAGAGTTTGTTGCGATTTAATTTAGACTCCTTTGCTCTATCGAATAAAAACATGTGTAAACACTCAAAAATAACAGAACTTTATAGTGCAATATGTTCACTAGGTTTGTATTGAAGATAATGTGATATTAGCCTGATGTTTGTTCTCTTTGGTTTGATGCTTAATTCGGATCGTATCATTTCCTGCTCCTCCCAATTTATTTCGCTGCTTTGATGGCAATAATACTGCCATCACAAAGCGTGTATTCAATATACATTGCTCATTAGAGCATAGAAAGATCATGAAATTTTCGGCCTTCAACAGTTTTCATGGTAAAAATTGTGATTTTGTTTACTCCTACGAGTCACAGTTAGAGTCCTTCAATATCTATGAGGGTACACAACACTGTTCTGATAACCATTTTAAGGCAACACTTTTCTGACCTTACTCCTAACACTGTGATCACATTGGTTTCTCCTTTGTGACTTTACTCTCAAACAAACGTCGAGTGCAAAAACGTGCCAGAGATGCTGTTGATAATTCACAGCGCTTTTCAAACTTTCACAATTCGTCATGAAATTTTTTGGTTCGAATTCAGTGAGCAGTTTGTTGTTTTAGTAAAATATAACGCCATGAGTCAGTCACCTCACCTCGTGGTTTTGTCTGTGCTTCATTTATACGAGTCCAGTGTCTACTGTTGCCACTTGTCTTCAATTTATATTGAATAAAATTAGACACGACAGAAAATTTTATATCGTTAAATATTGTGCGGTCGATAATCTTTTTTGGACAAATAGTGTGATGTTTAAACCCTACTACAACCTGTACGCATGTGATCATTTTATGAGTCCGTACAGCCTAAAAGCATGGTATAAACGTGTACAATACATTAAATATAGTTCAGTTTGTAACTTCAGGTGATTTTTAACATATGTTGAAAAAAGTTACAGTAACAGGTATCATGAACAAAAAACAACTGAAATCCCCATATGAAATCACTAGTACTCAAATTATAGTCATTAGCGTCGAGATTTGTTAAAAAAGTTTTACCCATAACTGGCAGGAGAAATATATTATTATTTGGAAAACTTGGTCATATTTCACTTTATTTTTAACTTTGAGGCAGATTTAGTTGACCCAAGAGTTCAAATCCAGAGAGCAAACTAGCGTCCCTTCGAGACGAGGAGAAATACTTCAGCAGCTTGCCAGTTCTAAAGTTCTTCAAGTTTCGCAAGAAAAAGAAAATAATAGTTTTTAGAGTAACTAGAATTGTTTGATAAAAATACGAAGGTCCTTTGCGAAAGTTACTTCGTTATGTTGCACCCTAGGTTCCACAAAAATAAGAATTATTTTTCATCTCAATCACCACAGAAACTCTGCGATCGCTCACGCTGGTCTCATCGACACAGTAAATGAACACGCTCTGGTCAACCGACTGACGGTAAACGTAGAATTTTGCTTTACCTTACAAAAAGAATAGGAGAGCTGCTAAGATGAATTTTATAATTAATTCTTTGTTTCTCTACAGACGCTTTAATGAGCAAGTATTCTTTCCGACTGTTGTGGAAAAAATTAGCTAGACGCCTCATTATTGGCTTGTTTTGTGTTTATTTCTTGTGTTGGCTCAGTAATTTGTATATGAGAGCCAGTTATAAGACTGGGAAATATTTGCGTTTGTACATACATTATGACGTTTATACATTAAGGAGTAAGATGACAGGAACCTGTTGTTTGTAAGCCAACACACGAACATCATATCTGCGTGGGATAAAAAAACGGAAAATGCCGGGACAAAAATGTTGTTAATGTGTGTACGGTTAAAAAGAGCTGGCCACGAATTCTGATATTATTGTACGTAAGCCTAACAGACTCTGCAGTGGCAATTGTAGTAAAGATACTCCAATAGAAGTACCTGAAACCACGTGATCAATTATTTGAGATTCTACTAAATTCGTAATGTAGCAAAACATCTTCAAACTTATGCTCTCAGAGTTAAGTGTATTATAATAACTATTTGCGAAAATATAGAGTTTAAGTATATTTTCTGGCAACCATAATAGACATGTGCAATGCTTAGTATTTGGTTTGGAAATTTTATATTGATTATTCAGAATCCACGAGTCTGACGTTGAAACTCTTCTTTCATGATCGATTTCGGCAGAGTGAAGAGTCCATCAAATCTCCAAACTCCAACTTGTCTAAAGTCACCAGACCATCAGTCATTTCAGTATTTTTTATTCTTGTGTTCCGACTATGTATCATAGTTCTAGTGAAAGAAAAATGCAGATGGTTTTGGTGATATGCAGAGAGTCCATTCGGTGTTTGTTGATCTCAAACTTCCGTAAAATCAGAACAGACATTTTTACCAATCCAATATTATACGCAATCTCTAGGTATTAAAGATTTTTTGCCAGCGTTGTGTTAGTAGACACTGTGAGTGCTTTCGTGCATTCCTTTTTTTTACCCGTCAACGCTAGTCATGACCCATGTACAAACTATTTCAAAAATCTGCTCGAGCTTTGTTTGTTCATTTATTTTAATTTCTTTATGTCTCTATAAGGTCCTAGACTCCAGGGTAACATCGATTGCGCTGAGGAATGCCATTTTTATAGGCTAGAAAATGAAGAAATCACCTGTAATCTAACGGTAGGAAATTAAAACTTTTAGCAATGTAGAGTTTTTTTAACTGACTAAAGTTAGTGGCTGCATTAAATTGTCCCGTGCCAATGAATTACAAAATTTGATGGATAAACAATGTAGGCAACACAAAAAGCTTCACAAAAATCCTTTATTTTAGGCCCACCCAGGAAATTTTTACACATCACCAAAATTTTCGAAACAGTTTTCTGGAATAAACGTCAACGCGAATAGCATAAATAATTGGAACAATTTTCGTAGCATTCAGTCGTAGTTGAGGTGAATAATGGGGAACAGCCACGAGCTAACAGAACACGGAGCTAAATTTTCACTATTTTCGAAGAGTTAGTAGGGAACTCGCCGTAAAAGTTAGACACAGAAATTGTCAGTGACACACCAGCGTTTACTGGTATGACATGCCAGCAAGGCAGCTGCTTTGGCACAAAAACCACAATACCGTATGGCACCATTGTCGTCAGACAGCCCATTGTGCAAAAATAAGTTATTATGAGATGCAGTCAGCAGGATTCTTACCTCGCAATCTCACGTGTCAAGCTATGCAAGGATAATGCAATGTACGGGCGATACTGTGGAGGAATCAAGTATTGTTGGTTTGCACATTGAAGACAGTAGTCGTGGACTATTTCCAGCTAGAACAACAACGGCGAAAAAAGTAGAGACTTGTTTTAAAGATGTTCGCAGTTCTACTTCATTAACGTAGGGAAGATTTATGAATGGAACTGGACTGACGTTGGGAAAATGTGAGCATCTTTTTGTCAAGAGCATATTGAAAAATAATGAATGTTAAAAAGTTTTCAGCCTCTGGTGTTAGTGATGTATACTCCTCATGTTGAAAGCTATGAGAATGAAATGCAATTTTCTTCGAAGGAAAATAAATTTCATAATTACCTGCACGTATATATTTAGCATCTCAATGGCGTTAAATTTAGAGAAGAACGTATAACCCAGAATTTCTGAACATGTAATGCGATTAAGATGTTCTCTTTTTACGAAGTTGTAGACCTCTTGCCGTGTAAGCAAAGGCCAAAATAGTTCGTGTCATACCATTTAACTTTTCTTGCATTACCTTCTCGTTTCCGTTGAAAGTTTGTACAGAAGTCGTTGCTGCGATCGCATCATAAGTCCCGGCAGCGATTAATATCCGACGGATTTTCCACTACCTCATTCAACATGAACAAACATCTCTCCTACCTCCGGCACGGTGTTGTTGACAGTTCTTTTTTACGCCGGAAGGAAGACGACACTGTCTCAGATTTCTGAGCGGGCAAGAATATATTTCTGAGACAGGCGAAAAGCAAGAGTTGCAAACAGAGAAACAAGCAGAACTATCAGTGGGACACGCAGACATTTAGCAACAATGACAAGCATTCACCGGCATGTCAGTGGAGCGTAAATTCTTTTGAAGAGCTAACTGACTTAACACGTTAAGTGCGATACGACCCACCGGTGGGTCGCTCAGGTTAGGTTCTGTAATTTTTTCAAAGCTTTCTAGTGACTGTGTGTACAAAGTAAAGATTTGCACCGGCTAGACAATCGCACTCAACGTGTTAAGCGTTGCGAGAAAAACGAACAATGGGGGAGAGGAACAAGTTGGCAAAAAAAATCAACAACTTTCGAGACTAAACTGTAGATTGCCGAATTCAGAAAACATTCACAGTCGACTTCTGATACTTTTAAAAATGAATGAAAAACTCGCAGAGGTACTCGCAGCAAAGAGAACAATTACACATAAAGCGGAGACCAAAAGTTATTTTTTATTATCTAGTGCGTCAAGACCTCAATTGGTCTTCGTGGCAATTGATTACGTGCACATGAGCTCATTTTCCTTATGCCATGCATGATTTATTCAGAACACCAGGGGCGAGAAGTGAGTGAATTCAATGCTTCAACTGAACGTCAACAAAATGTTTCACCATCTCTAGTGATATAATAATAAAATAGTAATAATACCATCCTGAAAGTTTTTATCACATACAGTAGAATAATCATTTCAAAAGAAGATTTAATTTAATTCTAGAAGAATGGGTTGTCAGCTCTTAACAAATCATATTAATGCGTAGAGTGTCAGCTTGAGGAATTACTTGATGTTACCATTTATGAAGGAGCTCTAGGTAAGTCAAGCTCTAGGTGAGTCAAGCTCTAGGTGAGTCAAGCTCTAGGTGAGTCAAGCTCTAGGTGAGTCAAGCTCTAGGTGAGTCAAGCTCTAGGTGAGTCAAGCTCCAGGGGAGTTAAGCTCTAGGTGAGTCAAGCTCTAGGCCAAATTTTAGGTAAGCCACGCTATAGACATTCTAGATGAGCTGAGCTCTGAACACTCTATGCCCATATGCACACATAGGCTACATGTTCATCAATACATATATCTTCGTACATACACAGTTTATGTAAATTTACATACATAACACGGATCGTCAATGAATAACGCATGCATTGATGGTCACTTCAAACGAAAGAAAAAGTACACATTAGTAAGTAGCCAATTCGACGTTGTGTCGAGAAGATTTGCCATTAAAATTGAAAATCTTTCAGTCAACTTTGTGCTCTGTGTACACGATGGTTGATAGCGGTACGCAGAGCTACCGTCAGACGGCAAAGGGTTAAACCTGCTATTGTTTCAGTGATCTTAACAAAACTTACAAGTGAACTCAAGATGACCTTTCGGTGGGAAAAAACATTCAAACATAGTTTGAATTGATGCGTGTTAGTTTTACCTGCACTGCAGACTTTACTATTTACAGGAAAGTACAAAGTGATCCACTTATTTTTAAGGTAACAAAAATAACTTGTCTTCTACAACAAGCATCTTTAGTTAATCAATTTTCTCCAGCATTGCAGCAGTGTTTCTCGCCCTAAAAATACTGCCATCAAAATTCATCATCAGACACTCAGAAGAATGTTAGTGTACAAAACATAGAAATAACGCAAGCACCAAGCCTGTACATTAGAGAAATAGTGCCTACTTTTCAAGTGACGCACATTCTTTTAGGAAAACACTGCCACGTTGCAAAATTTAATGAAAACTTTCTTTGGAAACGACGAAGATGCTTAGAGGGAAGTAAATGTTTGAAAGGCCCTTTGGCGCGTCCCAACCTCCTATTTACTGAACAGCAATTTTACAGAGCCCTTGCCAGCGCGGAAAACTGCATTGAAGTTTGTGACAAGACCCAAAAGGAATGACAGCAGTTCTCCAGACTTAATTTGTGAGACACAGTCGGCAAAATCCCGTTCTTTCCGCTTGAGTTTCTTCATTGCTTGTACGACTTGAGCTTATGTTGAGTACATCAGCTCTGAACACTTGTCTGTTAACATTCTGTTGAAGTCCTTGAAATTTTAGTTGTTTGATATTCTCTAGAATATCCCTATCGAAATTCATTAAAAAGCGTCTACCAGTGATTACATGCGTTAATACAGTATATTTATGGCATTATCATCTCAGAAGTACGCGCATCATACGCAAGAGGTATTATTAAATCGCTGTAGATAACTCCATTATTTATTCAACACCATGTTAACAATAATTTTTTAGCCATCCCAATACCCATGCGAGCAATTTTTTCCAGTTTGTGATTTATTTTCAAAATTTAATTCATGCTTGCATAGAGCTGACAAGATGCTTAACTTCACCCAAAAAAACAATCTGCTTTGCCTCATATGATCACTTCCAATTAATGCCCGGATTTCCTTGTGCCACGACATACAAACGCACCTACGTCACGGATTTTTGTTATATTTCGTCACTAACATTATTTTGAAGTCAGCTACACGTTTTCATTTTAGCTTCATTTATCCGTTCTTTTGTTTCTGTAGCACAAAGCTCCCTTTTAAAGTAAAGTAAATTGTTTCAAGCGTACACAATCTGAAAGCTGGTTTTTAAAACCAACTTCAAGCTGAGGAAAATGGTTGCTCTGAAGCAATCCCTACAGAAGGAAGCTTGGGAATCTTCCCTACTACCAATTAGGCCAAAAATCAAAACCTGAAAAATTGGAAAAATGAAAACCTTTCAAATCCCTGCAGGCTCGTCGTATCGAGGGGGATAGGACTTAAAAAAAAACATGCATTCTATATCGCAAAAATTTGAAAAGGTAGATATGCTATGCAGTATTTGGCCATCTTTCAGAAACGACTACGTCCGAAGAAAAAAACATTTGGAGAGACTCCGCTACGTCAATAAAAGTAATCCCAGTCTAGATGTTCAAACCAATTGCAAGATTCTACATAGATGAAAGTAATCCCAGTTCAAATGCTGAAAAAATTAAATACAAAAAGACGTTTCTGCTCTTAAGGCTTAGAAGCTTTACTAATGTTTCAAGATATTTTAACAGCTACATTACTTTGAGCTGAATGCAACTTTAGGAACGCCAGAAATCGATTTTCTTTTTTAACTCCAACTCTGCATTTATGAAAAAACTGTGAAATGTTTGGGCTGCTGTCCTCCGGATGACCATTCCGTCTATTTTTAAGGTTAGAGCCCATACTAACCCTGAAGCAGCTTTAGACTCTGTAATTCCATAAAACAAATCCTAATGACGGAAAGGAGCCGACTAACTAACGACCTGCTACAGTCTACGGCTGCAAAACTTTGATAGCGAGAAGTTCTGTTTCAAAGACTAGGTGCACATTCTCAGCGTCTCCTACATGGGTGCAAGCTGTTCCAACTGAACGAGCCAATTTAGTTTTGCTTCTGTTCATTTAACTCTAAACAATGAGAGTCCACCGATTCTTTCTACATGATAGAAAATCCAATTTTCATACATCATGTATAAGAATTTCTTTTTTGGAACAAAGCATTCTTACCCGAATGGATACCAACGGCACCTCTCGCTACCATCGTGTTCACAGCAACTAAAGTTAACTTGCTTGCTGTGAACACGTCGGTTGGTAGCGGTAGAGTGACGAGCAATCTCCAAAAGAATAAAATGAATGAACCGTTCCCGACTGAGGGGAAATTCCTGTACCACGGCTCTCCACTAGAGGAGGGAGAGGATCTTTGTGCTTTCAATTATGGTCTCAGATATACAATACCACCGCACACAGCTCTAAATTGAGGGTGTACATCTTCAGGGGAGAGTTTTCAAAGATGCAATGGAGACCACAGAACAATAAAACCTTGCTTAAGTAAAGTTGCTCATCTGCAAGATGTTGTCGATTCAAGACCTACTAGAAATTCCCATTTCTTTAACATCAAGAAGAAACTCATTTTTCCAACTTGCAACTCAAAAAATTTGGGCTTTGATTGTCCTATGATCACATTCCATATCGTGTGATATTTGACAGCGTAGTTAAGTGCAGGACCGATCATCAGATCCTTCTTACATAAACATTGTAGAAAGTAGCGGATTCCCAACTACAGAAAAACGAAGGAACTGATGTTACAAGCTGCTCTACCACTCTTCGATCCTTAGATCGAGAAGCAGATTATCACACTCATTCTGCATATAATTCATACCCAATTGAATTTAGATTGCAATTTAAAAGCATTCTGAATTAGAAACCCGCACCAGCCTCGACCAGCGAGCGTGTTGAGCTGCTGAGACTTTCAAATAATTATTTCCTTCACGATACTGCTTCATAAAACACTTGAATCCAGTCCGTTTTTCACTTACAACAAACACGTAAAATCGTAGTAGGCGAGCGAATAGTTCCAAAGCACAAAGTTTTGGCTCAACACTAAATACATTTATTCGCGAAAGTTTATTTTTCATACACGCATGACTGCAAATGTGTGCAATGCGTAATAGCTTGCTCACAAAATTTCTCGAGAAGAAGGGTGCACTCGAGGATGCTGTACAGAAATCCTGGAAGGAGCTGTTCAAATAACCCTAGTCTGCTCGTACTGTTCAACCGTCTACCAACGGCATCTCAAGCTGAAGTAGAGCTAGCAGCAAGCAAAGTTAACTGCTGTTACTGTAGCGGTGTCCATAGTTACCGTCAACAGACAGAAGGTTAACCTATGTGAGGCTGACCGAAACAGATGCTGGCCTAACAAAATGTCATTAAGAAAATGACCGTAGAAAGAAAGATTTTTGTTAACATTTGTAGGTACAAAACTTGTAAGATATGAACTGGCATAACAAAAGTCAAGCTTTAGTTACACTGGGAATTGAACAGAGAAAGATGCATTTCTCATCATTTCCGGTGGATTTTTAATTTTACTTTCGTCTGAGTTCAGTACTGATAATGCAATATGCAAAAAAAAAAATGAAAATGCAAAATGCAATACAATTCCAAAAATCTGTCCTTAAAAACCTGTCATATTGCGTGCGAGATTTCCCAGTGATCGACCTTTAGATTATTATTCCGAGTAGGTGGATTATTCTGTACATATTAGAAATTAAATTTAAGTTTCAGCAACATCTAGCTCTATCATTACCGTAAGGATAAAAAACGAGAAGTTGAATCAAATTTTGTATAGATATTAACAAGGGAATGAAAGCCTAAAAGCACAATAGTCAACACTTGTACACCAAAACTAAAATTCTTTAAAAACTTGAGTCGAAACTACTAGTCCTTTGAACGCATTTAATTGCAGATATGCATTCAAACTGTCTATAAAAATTTATTAGTGTACGTTAACAAATACCTAAATAAATGCAATTTAACAGTGATTAATAATTGTACGTGTCTGCAAGTAAATCGTCGATTAACATGTTTTCTATTACTAAATACGTCGTTAATCAACTGATCATAGCTTACATAGTCATCTGCGTAGCTCTCTCCTAGATCTTTTCAATTTTATTGATATGTCAAATGACATCAAAAACCTTCTTTCACGCGATGAATGCCACATTTTAATCTCCAGAAAAAACTAGCAATAACGAACCACATTCTAAGCTCAGTGGGCATACAAAGGTCCTAATCTCCATTGAGTTTTACTACAAATTCCAGTCATATTTACATAATTTAAGAGATCCGATTTAATTTGAGCACAGAAAACTCGTGTCTCCACAGCAACAACGTAAGAAGCAGTACCATGCAACGCTTTTCTTTATCTCGTGTAAGAAAAAGTTAGTACTTCGAGCTTCTGGTCACCAACGCTGGCACCCAGTGGTACATTCTCTAATTGTGCTGCACAAACGCAGCATTTCATACGAAATAAATGGCTAAGCTTCACGACAATTTCACTTGATGGAGTGGAAATCAAAGCCATGATTAAAATCTGGCATTAAATCTTGCACCCATCAGATAACAAGTATGGTTCTTTGAATCAGTCCCTCAATGGACTATTACGAAGTGGGAATCACCCTTTGTTACGGACATCTCTTCAAATATTACAATTATCACAGTTCCTCATGGAGACTATACTGAAAATCTTCCAGAATGCTAGGTACATTATTAAATTTCATAGTAGAATGAAACATATAAGCGGACGACACGATTTTTATTCTACTTTAGGGAGTCGATTTATATCAATTGGGTTGCAATTTATCAATCATGGAAAATTTACAATTTAACATTCCCATTCCAGGGGGAATGTACAATGTTTGCCTATAAAACACGTATATAAAAAAAATCCCCTACTACATCTACGGTGAAATATTTGTTGCTATGAACTATTTTAATTGTCCGAATAATAGGCTTTTATGCCTCACTACTAAGAAAAAATAACGTCTACTTTCTAATCTTTATATTCATCGTTTGCTACTGGATGATCGCAGCGATATTGTTGGGTTGTAAGAATTTATCGTGAGCAACACAGTCGATGAAATCGGAACTCACAGAGTAAACATCTAAAAGTATAAAAGTTCTACAATGTAAAAGTCTTGTTTGCACTGGAACTCGTCAAGGAAAACCAAATGGTATTATAAACCTGTTAATTTTAATAAAATTTACAATTTCAAAGTTCGATAACTAATGCAAAAAATTCAATCAGCTATGTGGTAAATATTGGTGTACAAGTCTTAGTCGAACATATTCTTTTGAACCCTTGCTTAGTTTGAACATAGTACTTGAATTTGAATACATTTACTAATACTTTATTTGACTATTCTCATTGTCATCTATTCATACTTGACAAGTCTCAAACAAACGGATTAATGCTTTAACTTTACCTACTTGAGGGAACACCGATATTGGAGCAATGTTTTCTTCGTTTTTGTAGCTAACATTTGAGTTGTCTGATGAGACAGAATTCAAGCCGTTCTCTGTAGAACTTAGTAGTTCCACTTCTGAAAGTTCCGTACTTAAAATATCTTCTGAAGAGGCAGCGCTTCTTGGAACAGAATATGTCAACTTATAGAACATGCGTGGAACAGGGAGAGTCATTGACAAGAAAGATCTGCTATCTTCCTCCTCTTCCAAACTCGTTTTCGCAGGATCAAAGGATGAAATACCATCCAAAATAGCCCCAGACTTCGACATAATTTTTTCATCATTTATACTCTTGTTCTCGAAGCCCCTGCTAAAGCTTTCAGGAACAAAACATTGACCGTTGGGTGACCTCCATAATTCTTTTTCGCCAAATTTTGAGTTTAGTTCACTAACTGACTGATCATTACACGAAGGAGTACAATAATTATTCAAATCTGATCGTGAAGGGCTAGCAATCCTGTCAATTGAATGACTAAAAACTGTGCCTGGTATTTTTACGAAGATTTTATCGCTTTGAGATGCGTCGGAGACAATTTTTTTTGTATCGATCACACAATCATAGCCCTTTCGTTTGTCTTGAAATTGATTACGGACTTCAAATGAGCTTGGCAGTGAGGAGTAACAAGCTTCCGAGGCTTCTGGACTTGCAAGGCTCTCATTAGACTGCTTCACTACTGTCTCTTGAGTAGCATGAAAGGAATCTTCGGAAGAAAATACAGAATAGATAACCTCAGATTTAGCTCTGTTTGGTAAATGTGATTTTGCTACGAAAACATCAAGTTTCTTTTCATCTGTAGATTCGCTTTCATCTAACGAGGCTCGCTTGGATGACCTTTCTTCTTCAACTTGACTCTTGTATGGCGATACAGATTCTTCGTAGGCTAAAGCGACCGCCGGTGAAAAATCCCCAACGTCTTGATTGGATAATTCACATGACCTTGTTCCCAGTTTTGCATTACTATCTCTCTGGCTTGACGTATCATTATCCCAAAAGTTATAGACGCCACATCTTGTTGAATCACTTGACAGAGAGCAACTACCTACAGAGGAAATGAACTTGCGGGGAGATTCTACAGTAGCATCTAGAGCAGGATTTGTTAATTCACGTTCAGATTTGTGACTCGTGCGTGCCAATGATCGATCGTGAGATGTTAATTTGAAATCATCACATAGTACATTACGTCCTTCAGTCATTTTTTCATGATCTGGTTGAGTATTCTCGTATTTCTCATAAGCCTCAATGTAGCTAGAGACATGCGAAATACCTTGACTTGAGTAAAAGACTAATTCACTCAAATCTTCTGTATTAGACGGATATTCGATTGTATCAAGGTTCACCTGCAATTCATAAGGTAAGGAAGACGTGCTCAATCTCTGAGGAATTTCGTCTCTCTTAAGCATCTCTTCACCTGAGAAGCTTGCGTTCACACCAAAATGTTTCAATTCGCTACAATTTCTGTTTTCGTAATGATTGTAGAATTCACCACACAAAACTGGGAACACAATTTTATGCCTACTCGATTCTAAACCTTCCTCCTCGAGCTCTGACGCAGAGAATAAAATGGACGAGTCGGCAGAGCAGCTGTGGTACGTCGAATCTGAAATTTCACCCCTTGTATCAGTTAAAGAAAGACTTCCACAATCTTCGCTGTACACGGCGTCTAACGAGTCATTGCTATAAGTGCTCCGAGCCTCTTCTAAAACATCTACACTTGCCTCATTAATTTGAAGACATTTCATATTGAAATCGTCTGAATGACCAGAGGGGTTAACTGATTTAGACTCGCTGCTATTTGTAAGAGAATAAACAGAATCAACTTCTAGACTGGAGGAGGTACTTGATCTCTGTGAACGTATGATGCTAGCAAGATAACTTCGTGGACCCTTCAACGATTCAGAAGACCTCATCGAGGTTCTATTTTCATTAGGAGAACTGTACTTCCACACAGGCTCAGGTGGGTCACAAGTTATCATAGGGGAATAATTGTGTTTCTCATGAATATTATTCGAGGAATATCGAATACCATTCTCCATAATTGGCTCAACTGACGTGTTCCTCCACCTCCCAAGAATCGGTCTATTTAATTCATTCTTTGAGACGCGTTCGAATTGATACAGCTGGTCGTTTTGAAAGTTTCCTTCAAGATACTTTTGTCCCTGCTGCGCTATAGAACTATTTAAATAGTTATTTTGAACATTCTGATGCATATATTCATCGAAATTGCGGTCATGCATAATTGATGGGTACTGGTGAAATGTTGGTCGAGTTTCAAATCCCCAAGGGTCGACATACTCGACTTCCAAGCCGTGAGAATTTTCTGGAACCTTCATTCCGTAAATCACCGGAACCTCAAACAGGGGTTGAGCCCCACTAATGTATTGTATCCCGGGATAGATGGAGGTGGTTACAGTTTCTCTTGCTCCCACTGAAGGTGTGGCGCCGTAAGGTGATGCACCAATATTTTCCGCAAAATTTAACCTGCTAGGGTTGGTGTGGAAGAGCCCATCTTGAGGGTGGCAACTTTCAGGAGCAAAGCAGACCTCATTACGTGGCACACTCTGGCCATACAGCAAATGAGGATTTATTCCTTGATTGTAGTTCACACACTCTTCAGTAAATCCATCCCCGAGTTTTTGCTCAATCTTTGAAGAAGGAAACACTCGACCAGTAGCATTCATCCGCCATTCAGGTGAAGTTGAGGAATTTTGCCAGTGCCTCGGCACTGCATTTTTTGCTACATTTCTTTTGTCGTTGCCGAAAGTTCTACCATCCCATGGTGTCGACATTAACTGACACCAATTCTTGTTTAAGTCTACTTCTATACATTTCTGGTTGGGTGTAGAAGACGTGTATTCACCAGGAAGCCAATTTGATCTAGCACTGGCAAAATTAGTCTCATTTTCGAGATAAGACTTCGGCGTGGAAGATTTTGGAAAATGTTCTGCCTCGGTAGATCTGATGATAAATGATGGATGAAAGGATGGATGAAGAGCTATTGATCGATCATCGGATATCGGCGACACAAGAGGGCGATAAGTGTGTTCATTGAATGCTACAATTGGTTTTCGGTCGTAATTAGAATCAACTAAATTTTCTTTGTCATCCATTTTAGATACGGGAGTAGACCCGGTTGCACACCATTTTTGTTCGCTCACTGGTAATACGGATACGCTCTGCCGAATAGTGCCTTCTGGAGATGCGCTCTGCCGAATAGTGCCTTCTGGAGATGCGCTCTGCCGAATAGTGCCTTCTGGAGATGCGCTCTGCCGAATAGTGCCTTCTGGAGATGCGCTCTGCCGAATAGTGCCTTCTGGAGATGCGCTCTGCTGAACAGTTTTTTCTGGTAATAAATGCTGTAAAATTATTTCTTCAGGGGATGAATTCTGCCGTACGGTTTCGACTGCTGATGAATGCCGCTGAATCAGGCTATTTAAATGTAATTTATGCTTAATGATTTGCCAAGGGCACAAATCGTTCTCAATTTGTTCACGCGGACACAAATTCCCATGAAGAGAATGGCCCGGCAAAAATTTTTGACGCACGGCGCATTGAGGAAGAGTTTGGCCAAATGTATTACAAATATTCCGCATCTCTTCCACCTTTTTGGTCAACACATTTTCAACTATGTGCATATATTCGCTAGCAATCTTGCTCATCAGCTTAGCGACAGTCGACTTCAAATTGTGAAAAGGATCAATGCCCTTTTGTTGTTTTTCTTGCAACATCACTTCTGCCATGTTGTAATCCGAAAAGATTTGTGCCGCCCATTTGACCACTTGTGTTCTTGAGGGACCCCCGATGTCGTGAAGACGGATCTCGCTGAAACCCACATTTTGATTTACATCCAAAGCCGTCGACGTAGAAAATGAACCAGCTCTCACAACATAAGGTTCAGATGCATATTGTGGAAAATGCATCTTTTCCGTCTCTGTCACAAACAATTTTCCATTTTCCCTCTCAAAGCCAGTGTATTGGTGAGCATGATCAGGAAGGTGGGACAATTGGTTGCCCACGTAGAGCATGTTTGGGGCTGACTCCAAGTATCGGTGTAATGGGACGATAATTATGAGAATAAAAATTATTCGACAAATTAGTTAAGGTTTGTAAATAATAAAATTGCTATGCAGTGAAGTGACTATGGGCGATTTTCCTCGTTGTTATTATGTTAGATTAACTTTGCTACTTCGATGACCATGAGCTTCGATCTGAAAAAAAGATTAACGTGTTCTAAAAGTGCAATAAACCAGCAAGATGTAGTAATTTGAGCGAGTGAAGTAAACATCATATACGAATAAAAAAAATATTTCCCACATTGAATAACATTAAGAAAATGCGCTAAATACCCAATGTCGCTCAAGGACAAAATGCAGAAAGTAAGCAACTCAAAATTTCGTTTCGAGCATCCATGTGTGTTCGAAAAGGTATTTTGCTTCCCATGATATATACACACACACACGACTAAAGATATATATATATATATATATATTACATATATATACATACACGTATATATACTTATACATATAATATACATATACATTATATATAAAATATACACGACTATAATTCAACACTTCCTCCTAAGATGAATTAAAAGTGAAATTTGCTCAAAATATGTACAAATATTTTCATAAAACTTTAAAGTAGTCAAAAGAACATTTTTTTCTCGCTCTTTTTGTGGAATGACAGAACCGCTCAGCTAATTGCATCTTTTCCTTCAGCCAGACGCTCGTATAAAAGCAAGCATCAAACTTCTGCTTCAACGCACACAATAAGGATAAAGGTTTGTCTCATTTTATTACTCTTGTGATGAGCAATCGCTTAAAATTCAAGAATCTGGCATTAAAAAACTCAACCTAAAGTTAGAGACGTTTAAGTTAATGAGCTTAAAATTTTTTAGAGCTTTAGGAAACGATCGAGAAGGCCACAATGGAACAATGAAATCACCCGAAGTGAAAATTTAGTATCGAGAGCCAAGGGAGAATAACGAGATGCAAACTATAATACACTAAGTTCACCCCGGCACTGCCACAGCTGGAGCTTTAGCTAAAACCACCAGTTCTAGCTATTGGGACGGTCAGAAACATTCCATAGAAATTTGGCTATAGAGATTAGGCGTTCATAGGAACAGAGTCAAAATTACTTCATATCTAGTGAAGTAAAATTCATTCAAAAGAACACGAAAACCGAGCATTTCTTAGGAACTTCTATGGAGATACAGAGTCAGACGTCGAATCATCGTCGACCGTCAGTACGCGCCTGCACATGTCTTGAGTTATGAAAACCACTCCGCCCTTTAAGCCCGTGTCACTTTTTTCAAGTCAGGACAGTCAAAATAATAATACTAATGTGAGGGACACCTTATCATACTAGCCTTATCCCTTCAACTACAACGTAAACCAGGAATTCTACAAGCTTCCACGAAGCCGTACATCTCAAACGCACAGAGCAAAAAAATTCTTCTAGCGTCTCTTTTTGCTGGATGTGCTAAATTCGTACAAACATTAGATAGACGACTTTTGCGTTAACTTTTCGGCTGCAGCTAATAAAATAAAATGCTATTCATTTCAAATCACTTAAGCAAAGCGATTGCCAAATCTGTAAGTAACCGTCATTTTGATGCCCTTTCAGTTTTAAATGTACGCTTGAAATTTGCGTATGGGTTTTCAAGCAGTACACATCTCATGAGTCACATTAAACATAGAATTTGCTATAGAAGTCTACCCCATTACTCGCATGGATTACACATGTGTAACAGCTCGTTTCCTCCTACCACCATCAACATACTGTAGTGATAGCTTTCAAATCCCTAGGCATTCATCAAACTTCAGTATTAGCAAGCGAACATTGTCGAACCAATCCCCTTTGGGTAACAATCTAATATTAAAAAGAAATTAATCTGATATTTATTCTAGCATAGTTGGTTGTTTAGTGTACTCAAATTTTATGTGAACCAGTATATAAAGTCTGGCTCGAAAATAGTAAACTTCCATCCCATTATTCTTTAGTCCAAAGTTAAGGCAATCAACAGACGATACCAAACCTCTGCTCTAAAGTCATCATTGCAAGCAGATGGACAGCAATAAAAGAAAGCCATCCATGTTACAGCTTATCTTTAAACAACATCCTGAAACTTTTGACTCCAGTAAATCGAAATGGTAAAAAATCTATGGATGTAAAATTGTTTAGCCAGAATTACTGCAAAATATTACGATATGTAACTAATTTTGTATGCTCTTTTAGGTGGGAAATGGCCAGTAGGTCTTAATCTTCACATACACCGAACAACTCCCACAGCCACCATTTCCCCACACCCACATCATCTGACCTACATAAAAACGGTCAACTTTGGCTGTATTGCAAAGTTTGCTCTGTAAAACAAACAGATTCATAGCAATTTGTTTCCTAGTTAAAAATTTAATGCATCAAAACTGCACACCTACATTTACAGGAATTATCGGAATAACCAAGAATTCCACAAGTTTAAAAGAATTATGCATTAAAAATGCAGCAAAGTCTGAAAAAGCACTCTACAAAATAACAAAAAACATATGCACACTCCCTACACTTGTGGAGTGCCTGTGTCACGTGGTAACACCTCGTACAATGTTCATCCCGGACGAATATCACCAGGATACATCATTAATGTAAACAAGTTCATACAAGAAACAAATGCATTAAATCTGCGCGAGCAGAGACTTAATATCATGATAAAAAAGCCTTACTCATCAACTCATCTCTAGTAGAACTACATGCACGCATGCATATATAAATGACTAAAATTGCATATCCGTAAATACCATACCCCTTCAACATTTAAAATCATTCTACGTAATCGTGTTTGGCTTTCAACGCATTTGAAGATTATGCAAAGCAATAAATTCGAATACAATGGACTCGAAGAAATTGCTTCAATTCTTATCACAGGGCTATTCACTGTAAGAATGAAGTAACTGTTGTTGACTTGAGTGAATGTTGCCAGAAAAGGGAGCTCAAGTTTTATTATGTGCGGTATTTTCTTATGAGATAAATTAAAATTTTTTCTCTACTCTTATACTGCTACAAAATATTCAATTCGAAAATTTCGTTGAAAGAAGAGAGTTATTTCCTAATATGACTGACAAAAAACTGCGTTCATGATTGTATATCCCTGAAGAAATTCCATCTAAATTATGAATGTTTTAAATCCAAAGTAAATTACCTTATAGAACCGGACGGATGATTTAGAAATACACTTTTCGATGGATTTAACTGAAGCGATGGTAAATTTTGAGAACGAAAGAAGCTTTACTTTTGCTTCTCTTTATCATAGAGGGAATCAATTTTTCCACTTTCGGGACATCCCATTTTACATTGGTGGGCACTGAAGTAATGATATAATATTCCTCTAAAATGTATTCGTAGATCATATACAACTAACAAAGGCATATCTTCATTTCTCTAGAACATCGATGATTCTTTACAGCCTTATCTTTCTATTCCATTCGTCGTGTCACAATGAAGTAGATATTTTTATTTGACATTAAATCCATAGAAAATGGATCCTGTTGCAGTTCTTTGATACTTTTTTCTAAATTTCATTGATATGATTATGTCTTGAGATAACAAGTTATATAACTGGTAAATTTCCCGTTACACATTCCCGTGAGTTACATCAGGAAAAGAACGGGGAAACCCAATCCCACAGCCAGCTGCAAATGAGTTTCGGTTCCAAAACATTGCAATTGAAAGTCATGATCTGTGGTCAGCACTCAAATAAAGAATTAAAAATTGAAATAACATAAAGCTACTCAAACATAAGCAACGTACAAATCAGGTCACAAAAAAATAAAATGATAAAAAAGTTTAAAATTGTCAGGTGGTGGCTGCTCAAAGACTGACAGACTGACGGTTTCCTCGCTTCAGTATGCAAGGCTTTGCTAACAACGTCTACATTTATTTTAAGTTTTTCTTCAGTTTTCCAAGCGTGGAAGCAATTACAAAGGTTTGTGAATACGAGTTATAAAAAGCGTTTAGGTTGAATTTCGTTCAAAGAAAGAGATGAAAAGGGATGTATGCTGAAGATAACAATTGAGTGAAGCAGAGACAGAAAACAAGACAATAACGAACAGGACACAGGAGAAAAATAGTGACGCTTGTGAGTGGGTAACAAATCAGTATGACTGGAGCGAAGAAAATAGAGAATATTTGAACTGAAAAAAGCATTTTAGTGTTAGAGTGATACGAGGGTTGCTAGGTGAATAGAATGCGAGTCATGCCTAGAGCGAGCTTGTCACAGGTCATATAGTAATTTTAATGTTTCGCCTACTTTACCTTAGACACTTCTGTACTTATTACCCCATTGTCTTAAAACAGAAAATTCATCTCATCGTACGTTAAAATGAGAAACAAACACATGACATTCTTTACAGAATGCATGAACATTGAGTGTGTTTGTGTGGTTTCAAACACACCACGCACCGCTGAGGGCATTCTTCTTATAGCATTTCCCTACGAGTGAATGAAATACTTTTCCAAATTTTTTGTATGGATATTCATGTTCAATAAAATGAGAAATGTTAGATCCAATACCTGTCAAATTTCTTTCATCCCATAATCCTGTCGAAGCGTAACCTGGTTTCTCAAGTCCCAGCCAATTTACTTTTCAAATCCTTCGCTCCAAATGTATAATCCCGCACCCAACAAATCATTTTCCATCAAGCTGCCTAATTTCATGAGAATCCATCCCAACAGCGTCAACTCCTTTGAGTGCAAAAATTCTTGGTTAGGCTAAGCTTTCCTTTAAGAGGACAAGGATTATGAGACCGACCTGCTGCAGTCATGCGCTTAGCGATAAAGTCACTGGAGCTCGAGGACTGAAAACCATTTTCTTCTGTGGTAACGTACGTTCCTGAGACACAATTTTATTATTATTTGCTCAATATCTGTACAATGTATGAATCAAGACATACTAATTTCTTTCTTTTCATTTCACATTTCTGTTAAGGAATCACGTTGCTGTTGTTGTATTGCTCGATTGATCAATAGAGACCAAGACTCTTGGCCACTCTAGATCCCTTGCAGACAATAGATATCGTCAAGAATACTGAAGTTGATAACAATATTCTTTATTTATCCTAAAACATAAAGTTTGCCAGCACCTGTTGATGAAGTGTGACCAAAAGCTATTTTGTTACCCTTAACATGCTCATCTTTCTGGATCGTTCTCTTTCCATTGAACGCAAAGTCTGTTTTTTCTCTGAAAGTAATGAACGCTAAATTTAGCCTCAATAAGTCCATCACCGTCTTATTGGATTTCTACATACCTGTCTAAAGTTTTACAGACATCCCAAACTCATGATAAGTGACTACTATGAGTAAGCTTCAGACATGAATAGGCTTCAACAGTCAATTTCAACAAAGGTATCTGTCAGTGAACGGGAGCGGTTTTTGCCTTCTAAGTGTGCTTCCTTAATTGTTTTCTTGCCTGCCTTTGATACGAATGCTTTCAATTCTCTCAGAACCTGAGATTAAGTAATCTTAAATTCACTTTTATTCTCGGACGTCTTCCCCATACAGGCGTACGATAAACGAGGGAGATTGTAGGGGCCAGGGACTACTAAAACTGAAGAATGGTGTCATAACGCTTGAAATTTTTATTTCAGACTGAACTTAAATTCTCCAGCAGCCAAAACTTTTTGACTGCAGTACAATAATCTGCTCGAAGCTCAAACTTCTCGATGTGCTCAGTAAACTGAGCTTCAGTGGAGCTGTCGTACTTCAGTTGGACATGAAATAGTTTGCGGGCCTAATTGATAGCGAAGAAAATAAGGAACAATTAGGGACTTTTTTCCGAGGCAACGCACAATGCTGTCACTACATCACACAATGCTGTCATTACATTACACAATGCTGCCACTACATCACACAATACTATCACTACATCAGACAATGCTGTCATTACATCACACAATGCTGTCACTACATCACATAATGCTGTCATTACAGCACACAACGCTGTCACTACATCACACAATGCTGTCATTACATCACACAATGCTGTCACTACATCACACAATGCTGTCATTACATCACACAATGCTGTCACTACATCACACAATGCTGTCATTACATCACACAATGCTGTCACTACATCACATAATGCTGTCATTACAGCACACAACGCTGTCACTACATCACACAACGCTGTCACTACATCACACAATGCTGTCATTACATCACACAATGCTGTCACTACATCACACAATGCTGTCATTACATCACACAATGTTGTCACTACATCACACAATGCTGTCACTACATCACACAATGCTGTCACTACATCACACAATGCTGTCATTGGTCGAACTCAATTATTCCGATCAACTTTGGAATCACAGTAAAGAAGTTACCTTATCTAATTTCCATAACGTTGAATACATTTACTCTGCGTCTTCTACTATTTTTGAAAATATGACACAATGTGGCACATGTTTTATAAAACTTAGTGTTCCAATATAGATGAGCTGGGTTGGATGAGTGGGATACACCAAGAATTAATTGAAGAAAAATACTCAAATTCCGAAGTCATTGTTGCATGAAATTGTATATCTGTTTTATTTATTGTATCATTGAGTTCATAAATCATGGTTACCCTTCTGCCATGTGGTTATTTTCTGGGATATTTATGTCCCCAGGGTGTGACGGTCACAGATATTTCTGGGCTATTTATGTCCCCAGGGTGTGAGATTTAAGAATATTTCTGGGCTATTTATGTCCCCAGGGTGTGAGATTTAAGAATATTTCTGGGTTATTTATGTCTCCAGGTTGTCAGAGTCACGGATATTTCTGGGCTATTCTTGTCCTCCGAATTAGATACCAGCGAAAATAAATATAAGAAGTGATGAACGTCCGAAATTACTTTCCAAACACCGAAAAAATATTTTGGAACTAAGCGACACTTGAATATTAACAAAAAAATTGCAATTGATTCTTGTTGTGTAGTTATAATACAATAATAATAGCTAAAAAAATTCAAATTTTTGAACACGTTTAATTAATAAGACGTATCTAATCAGTAGCTCTCAATGCAGACGATGCTTTACACATATCCTTTAAGAACCAGAAAACTTACAAAGATTTACACATAACGGAAGACGTGCAACAAATAATTGTAAAGAAAAACTGAGATCACGACAGCACAGGAAAATGTCTCGATTCCATCGTCTAGAAAGATAATGACAGTACAATTATTGTCAAATTAGAAGCTTTTTCACTAATTAGGAACAACCTTGCTAATTAAGATCTGCCTCACTAATTAAGAGCGTTCTCACTCATTAAAAGCGACCTCACTAATTAAGAGTCAACAGTTCATATTACAGCAGTTGCCACCTGACCTCATCACTTCGTCCTCATTTCTGTAACGACATTAAAGCACCGCAGAAAAAACAGAAGAGGATTTTAAACAACGCTGAGGGCCATGATTACATTACTATTGTAGTGGTTTCGATGGTTGGAAGTAGCAAGGTAATCGTTCCCCATGTTCTAAAGCAGGATTTTTCGGCAAAATTGAAATGAAACTTAAATAACGAGATCCGTTTTTCTCCCAGACCTAATTCGAGCACTTTCCTACGCCAGTTTGCATTTGGTTTCCGACAGCCTGTGAGAAATTGAAAAGACTTTTACTCTTCTGCTTTCTATAAAATTGGAATTGAGAAAACACCTTGTGCTGGAGTCAGGCGCTAGAGGAGCTTTTCAGGAAATCCGTTTCATGTTTCTTTAGCTCTCTAATGCCGGAGTAAAAGATTGTATGTTTCATGGACTCCAGATTTAAGCTGCTTGTATTTCTGACAAGATTTAATACTAGATGAACAAATTTTATAAAGGAAACTTTAGTGTTCTATGTATTTCTTGATCTGTAGTCTCAGTGAATGTCAGAGACCAAAGTGCAAAAAGGGCATGAATCTTTGTACTGATTAAATTGAATATCAACAGAACATCTCTCATACTAAGTTCTGGTTTCTTGGGCGGAAATATTTGTTAGAATTAATAAAGAAATATAATGCAAATTTAGTAACGTTATCAAACATATGTTTTTTAACATATCTTAACATTGACCATCGATCAATCTTAGTTTGTTGTTTGTCTTGAATACACTAATATTGAGGAAGCAGCTCCCCTATACAGAATAATATGAGTTTCAATACGCCATAAAACAGCTATATTAGAACTTTATTGCTATAGATACATTGTTTGGAAAGGAAGTAATGGGAAGACATTATAATAGTTCACACATTACATAGTTTTTGTACCTGACACGGAATAGCTGTTCACTCATATTTTCTTGCAGTTCACATGGAAGCGACTTGAAAACTTGCATTGACTGGAATATTGTGAATTGCTGTTTTATTTCTAGTCTCACCCTGTGGCAAACTAAATACTTTATCAAAAGTGCTGTAAGAATATGTACACGTATGGGACGTAAAGTATCGACAAAATATATTTCTTGGGGAAAATGCAGTTGAATGAATAAATTGAATAAGAAAATAATGTTTCACGTACTAGTACTTAAAAGGCAATACTGTATGTTCAAGTTTTATGGATATCTATTGTATGACAAGTTTTGCTGCTATAAATTTCTTTCTTAAAATTGTACGAATGACCTTATTCAGAGGAATCACCAGATATTAGAGTAGTAAAAATAAATTGAAGAGATACATGTGTACAGCCGCTGTGAAATGCATGCTGCTCGTGTGAGTGAAGCCGAATCATGGTCTGCAATGAAGCTAGTCATTCAGAGATCAATGTTTCTATGTTCTATGGCGCCTCCGAGCTTCAAATAATGACAGTAAAGCCATTTCCCCCCGCAGAGCATCTCACAAAATCAAGACATAATGGTCGTAACGACAGCCGCCCTCCTCTTACTCCATCGTTGTTCCTTTATTACAGGAAATGCGGTGAACCTAGAACGTGTTGAGGAAGGATTTAATGTGAAGTAAGAAAAAATTGCTACTTTTAAACATTCTAAACATCAAATTCATCGTATATTTTTATTATCTATATTTTTTATGTTTTTTTCTTGTCGAAAGTAATCATAATTACAAAATTTCATTCTTGTACCAGATTTGAAAAAAATGAAATACCCTGACAAACGGAGGCAGTTCGTTTGTAAGACAAATATATTGTACACAAAACAAAAGACTTTCCAGTTCTCTTACTTCTGAGGTTGAGTCTTAAGCGTATCTACGTCCAAGTTATTAAAGGAATTTTTATATTAAAGAATGACCATGCATACAGTACTGCAGTACTGAACCTATTCTGTTCTATTCCATTCTGAAGCTCTTCCGACAGTTAGTCCAGCGAGTTTATTGGTTTTTATGACCACTAAGTCACCGAAGAGCAAAACTATAACAAATATTGTCCGAAGACAAACAGAACTAGAGCTAGAGAGAAGATTGTTCTTAAGGAAAGAATGATTATAACCCGCCATCTTGATCTAAATGGAAGACATTAGTTGAGGGAGGAATGAAAATGTTATCCTAAAAGAGAAATAACAACAAAGTATCACAGAAAACAAGCCTATGCACAGTGTAAACAATCAGCAATGAAGCAAAATGACACTAGAGGAGCGTACAGGATGGTCGGGAGACTGAAGAGTTTTGACACACAAGTGAGGCATCTCACCACTATACATCAGTGGCCCAGAACTTCTGCCTTAACGACAGAGCAAAAATATCGGAAATATTTCACTGTTTGGGTCACTAGATCACATTGTAACGTGTGAACCCCTCGTGACGACACAATACATCCATATTGAAATACTTAAGAACTGGGAAACACAGCGACATGCATGAAGCATTCATGATTGTTCTCACCTGCTTGTCAAGCAAATGAGAACAATTAACTGAGCACAATAAAACATGACTGAGTGCAAAATTTCGTCCTGTACATTACTTGATGAAGCTGCAGTGCAGTTATTTGAATAATCAATCAACTTTGATCCTCAGTTTCCATTTGAGTTGGAATGAACGCGACGGGAGACAATGTCTTGTCTCCTACACCCATGTCGCTTGCCAGCAGTTCATTTGAGTAATGAATGCTTGACAAATTGACAGCCTTCATAAACGAATGCAATAAATTGATACGGTCGAACTGCACAACTATGCATCTCTGCCCTGAACTCGAAGAACGCTTAAAATGTAAGACTATCAAATCAACGAACAGAAACAAAATCAAAGTAAAAGACCTGTTTTCTAAGAAAATGAAAGAAAACTAAGCGAAGAAACATTTGTACTACTAAAATTCAACACTACAAAAAATTGTCATGATTAAGTGTTTACTGTACATTTAGAATACAACGTGTCATATAGTTATCTCATACATCTCATGTATAAGGGCTTATGAAGGAATGAAATTTTCTTCATTATTTTCGAAAAAAATTAGAAGTTGGATCCCGTTCACAAAAGCCGTGAGCCTTGCATTCCTCTTCCGTTTCCTTTTCTGTATTCATCTTTGAATAGAAGAGTTCTTGCCCAAATCATAATAAAATTGCCACTCCACACACTAGACCTTGAACTTTCTTGAATCAGAATCCACTAACTCTTGAATTTTGTTTTCCTAGTTAAAATGAAGAAAGCAATGGAACTTTTTTCTAGAACTAAACAAATGCTTCGCCAGCAGCATCTGGTCCATGACCTCTGCCAAACCAGTCTTCTTAAAAGTTGCTGCAGTGTTTCAAATCTTGATGAACTGCTCTGTTTTTTTATTTTAGTTGCATATGTCCTGGTCGTTTTAGAACGCTTGAATAACTTTTACTCATGGTTACTTTCAGAAATTAATAAACAAACAACAAAAAGAAATGAAATTAAGAGTTGTTAAGGAACGACTGTGAAATTATTTTGGTTAGCCACAGTAATGAAACATTATGTCGTGCCTAAAATTTAAAAATCGAATTTCAAAATACTGATGGTAGTTTAGCATCATGAGCACCTTGTTTTACGAGCAGTGTTTCCCCTAACAACTCTTGTAATGACTTTTTTATCAAGTAATTCTAGGCAGGTGCTGTGTTATTTATAGGAATAAAATTAAAAATGTGTGATTTTCGAGACAAATTTCCATTATTTCTCCCAAATCGTCGTTAAAAATGCGAAACTCAACATTCATCTTGAAAAAGCTCTTGGTGTTAAATGATCCGTTCTGGGGAAAATCCTGCGTCGACCTAACAATTAAGACTTACACTTTCACGAAGATATATGTACTTGACAAGCGTGAAAGTCAATCATTTTTTATGTGTACATCATTTTCTGCCTCCGTCGTTACCTTAGATGGAAAGTGAAAACTTGAATCAATGAGACACAATTTCTTCAGCCCTACAAATCCTGGGAGCTTCAATTACAAATAGTTTAAAACAGCAAAAGTACACAAAAATCAAAGTTTCAGCAAAAGAAATTTCATTCTTTTTGTGAAATTATTTGGTGTGTCGTAAAGGGAGATGAATTATCATGACCACTGCATTATCAAAGCTTTACTTGGTTCCAAGCTTTACTTGGTTCCATCGTTTTGGTTCCAAGAACACAATAAAAAAGCTCCCGAATTTAACTTTAACGTTAGGAAATGACATTATTGAACCAGTAGGAGAACTAAAAAATTTGGGCGTCTGGTTTGATCAAAACATGTCTTTCACATCCCACGTGGAGAAAACATGCAGCAAAATTAACGGTACATTGATGTTCCTTCACCGCGTGAAGAACATGCTTGACGAAAAAACTAGATTATTAACTATCCAATCTTTAGTGTTATCCCACTTTGACTACTGTGACTTGGTCTGGGGAGATATACCTAAAAGTCTTCAAAAAGAGCTACAGAAATGTATGAATTTTGCTGCAAAAGTGGTATGCAAAGGAAATTTCAGAAAGAACGATCATGCAACACCTCTCATGGAAAAGCTTAACTGGACCCCGATAGAACAAAGACTACTGATTCACAAGGTCATATATGTATTCTCCTCTCTATTGCGCCTTCAAAGTTCAGCCAACGTTGTTAAATTCTATCCACCCACTACCAAGGGTGTGAAACCTGATCGACGACACGATGTTGACATCAGTTTCCGCTCGTCTGATGCTGGACAAAGGGCTCTTTCAATTTCAGGTGCATTGCTTTGGGATAAACTGCCCACGCATATGAAGAAAAACCAATCAATTAAAAATTTCAACAAAAAAAACGTGACACATCATTTTTGCATATCAAAGTAGCAAACAAATACAGAAATCTTAGCTCCTATGTATGATTAAACAAAATTAACTTAGTAACGAAACATGCTCCATAAAGTGTCTACAATGTGTTTGTCTCACACAACTTAAGTATAAACTGAAATAGAGCTAACAATATTCAAACGAAACATACGTATATGTCAAACTCGTGCTATAATTCCTCAGCTCTGGAGTCAAATCGACTAATTTAATTTTATCAGAAACCGGGATGTTTTTTACTTTTTACTTTTTTTCTGTTATATTTCAGGCTTATAAATTGGTGCTTTTTTAACCTGATAAACGTTAACATGTTAAAAAGGTTCAATGTTCATAGAGCACAAAAAAAAATTCTTGATAGAAAATAAATTGTGTTTTGCCTAAAGCTAAATAGAATTTTATATGAATTAGTGTTTACTCTTCAGATAATTCTTTTTCCAAGGCATTTACATGTATACTGTATATATGCATATGTGTATGTGTGTGTATGTATGTATATGATATGTGCATGTACATATGTATGTGTGCGTATGTGTGTATGTATGTACGTATTTATGTGTATGTGTATATGTATGTATGTATGTATATATATCAAGGACTAATATAACCAGGACGTGCATCGCCATGCAGCTGACTACGGTAGCGGAGGCCAGTTCACTGAGTTCAGTTAACCTCTATCTGTCATAACGCGAACATGTCGTAGTCTGTCGCTCGGCTTGAATCGGACATTGTTGTTTGTTTCGAGGCATATTGCTGCATTTCTAAGTGGATACTGTTTGTTTACAAAGTTTATTACTAATTATATGTATTAAAAATGCCGAACAAGTGTGGGGTTGTGTGAACAAGTGAAATCCCTCCCAGTGTCTTCAATGTGCCTGCTTCATGTCTGCCATCTCCAAAACCTGCATCTCGCCCGGCGAAAGTGGAAGACCAACAACTGAGGTATTTTCTTCAGAAGGATAAGATTACTTCATTTGATGCTTTCAAACCTGAACGTAACCTGCAGAA